>JAQGCF010000511.1:0-10007 GCA_034699405.1 Hermanniella punctulata | reverse complement strand
AGAGAGAAAGAAAGAGAGAGAGGGAGAGAGAAATGATACGAGTGTTGAAATATAAGAAAGTTTAAAAATTTGTTTAATTATATTTTTAGCATTTATTGGATATATTGGACACTCTATGGGCACAACAGGAATGTTTCAGTTATTGTCAGCACAACAAAATTTTTCGTCTATAATTAAGCCATACATAGCTTTAGCACCAGTTGCATATGTTCATAATGCGAACTCTATTGGAATACTCCTAGTACTTTTGGGACCAGTCGTGGGGTAAATATGCTTTAAGCGAATGATTTAATTAATAATTTGTTTAAAGTTTATATCCCTACGAGTATTTCGGTGTAACTCCCGAGCAATTAAATGAAATTGATATAATAACTGCTCGTTATTTATGTGGAAATCCTATCGGTGCTGAATTGTGTGAGCAAGCATTGAATATCGTTTTTGGTTATAACCCACAAAATACTAATTCAGTGAGTCATAAAAACAATTTTAAAAATATTAAATAATATTAATATTAAAATATTGATAAAAGCAATAGAAAATAATGTTTTTGCCTATGGAATACAGGGGAGTTAAATTATGAAAAGTTATCAATTACAAACTTGTAGAGTATCTCAAAACTTTTCTAATGAATATAAAAATTTAAGGACCCAATTTTTCGGTACTTATAAACACTCGATTCGGGAGAGAAACAGGAAAATAAAAACGCAAACTTCGGAAATTATTCGGGACTTATTCGGAACTTTTTTGCTCCTCTCGCGATGCTGATCAAGAATATACTTTGTATAATAATATAAAATGTTTTTGAAAATTTTGAGAAAAATTTCATTTGCTTCAAAAGAGCCGTTTTGTCCTATCTATTTTCAAAAATCAATTCCATTAATATGTAAAAATATATGAAATTTAAATGTAATAGATTTAAACCAATACTCTAAAGGTTTAGGAAGATGTTAATTTTTATATAAATGAACCTTTACAACTTCTGATCTTAGTCAATATTCTTAATCTCAGTCCCATTTCACAGAACTGATATTGTGGTTATCAAAATTAATTGTGGATATCGGGACATATTCGGGGATTCTGGAATTATCCGGAAATTAGGGATTTAATGTTACTTCGGTAAATTCGGGAGAATAAAGTTGCTCTTAATTAACTTTCTTTTATATCCTTTGTTAACATCTATCATTTTCCCACCATTTTATTCAACGAATATATTCGGGATTTTCCCGAAAATTTGGGTCCCTTGTCATAAGTGAGTTTATCTATTGAATGCAAATGTACTTAAATAATAAAGTAGTGAATAAGCATTGGATGTTTTTCTGAAAGCAATATACTGTACATTGCTTTACATTCAAACTGAAACAATATTTTTTTCTGATAATATACAAACAGACACGTGTTCCAGCATTTATGGCTCACTTTCCCGACAGCACTTCATCTATTCTTGCGGCACACTTTGGACAAAGATATTACTTTAAAAACTTCGCTCAATATAATTACAATCCATTATTGTTTCCATTTATTGGTTACAATCTATCGAACATTAATTCTCCAAATATTGTGTTAATGTCGGCAAAGAATGATCCGTTGGCTGATCCCAAAGATGTCGATATTCTTAAAAGTCAGCTAAAAGGTTATGTATTTTAATAAAAAATAATTTTTCCAAAATTTAATTGAACTCATTTTATTTAATATTAACCTAACCTAACGATCAATTTTAATGCAAATCAATGACTTTGTTGGCATTGATTTATTAATTGACCGAAAAATAATATGTGTGTAGTGGAAATAACCCTGACACTTAGACTTTACTACTAAAAATTTACCACTTTATGGTTATTTTAGATTAATATTTATATATCTGTTTTATCAACAGTGCTTTTTATCCACTATGTGGTACCCGATCCTAACTTTAGCCATGCTGATTTTCTCATTGGTGAGAATCAGGGAAAAGTGTTGAATTTCAAAATTTTACAAATACTTCAAGAGTTTAATTAAAAATTATTATTATTATGTTCTAAACTAATTTAAAATTATTTTATTTTTAATAAATAAATAATTTCTTTAATTACTATTTAAAATATTTGCAGTTTTGACTAAACATTTATAAAATACATTTATATTATTAATATTTAGAAACACAATTATCATTATGCAATTTTTCCAACCAAAATAAGGATTACCTACCTATCAATCTGTGATAAGTTACCAAAATGTTTAATCCAAAGTATATTTGATTTTTCATTTTGTTATCCGTGTTCTAATGTTCAAATGGCTATATTTTACAATATCTGACAATACTAGTCTTTTATTATTTTATTTATATAATGCAAGTATTTTAAAATTAATTTGTATTAATTATTATATATTAAAATATATAAACTGTAATATTATAATAAAATCATATAAAAATTTATAGAATATTATTAACATCGTTATTGAGTATATCAAAATCAAAGATAGTTATTTTGTTCTATTTTCTTTCCTGTGTTCATCCCGGCTTATATATTAATTTTTATCATATTTTTAAATTCTTCACTTTTCTTGATATTCATATTCATATTCATATTTTATTTTATTTTTTATATTTGGAGACAAAGGAAACGTTTTGTTTATACAAATTAATTTAGATATTAGGAATGACCACTACTTTATGACTATTTCTGTTTGATGTACACTCGCTCTCGTACTAAAGTCCCCAAGTAATGCCTTTTGTCAGTTCATAATTTTAAGGATAGTTATAAAACTACATACTGTAAGTTCAGAAAAGATTAGTCATATAGAGAATTTTAATTAGAAATATCTCTCAACTTATATGTATTATTTAATTTACACATTGAGTTTACTAAAATTTGACAATTTTTAAGTGTTTAAAAATAGAAATTATAATTGACTTATGTATTTATCCATTATTTTTTAAGTCAATTTTTAATACTTTGGGGACATTAGTATGAGATCGAGTGTACTAAACCAAACTTTGTTTTTTGTGAATTTAATTATTCCTTCTTTAAAATAACTTTAAAAATGTGGGTAAATATATGAGAAAAAATTATTGATGGCCCATGGAGTAAAGATGTGTGTATTTTAGTAATAACCCCCTCTGTGATTTTGCAGAACTTTCTTTTTGCAAGGGAAAAATAAAAAAAGGGAAAATTGTCTCACACAACATCAATAAAACTCACGACCCTACCATATTTCTTTGAGGCATAGAAAAAATACCCTCCCCCTCTATCATTTTCGAGTGTGGCTACCCTTTGAAAAATACATAAAATTCCTTTATAATTATAAATAATCCAAAATTTTTAATTTATTTACCAATTAAAAAATTAAGATAGCTAAAATTTTAATTCTTTTTAATGTTAATTTATTCTTTGCTAAATGCAGTCTGAATTGCATTGGTAATAGAATTAGTTAACACAGGGATTACTATAGCTGATTTTACTATAAAAGAGTTTGTTTATAAAGAATAACTTTGTAATCTAATAAAGAATATGTAGTATTATTGAGATTTTTATCAGTATATTCTGTTAGAGAATAGCGTGGGTGGAAATGCTCAGCAAAACATAATTTAAAATAATTTAATTAAATTTATTTTCAATATATATTTATATCATATGTATGTCTTGAAGGATAGTTTGAAAGTTCAAATCAATAAATCTCATGCATTACTCTATTCATTAAATTTTATTCAATTCGATTAACTTTTATCATTCAAAATATATGCTGTACTCTAACAAACACTCTCTAATAATACATAATAAAAAATATGAATAAATTTAATAATAAAAAAATCTATTTTTCTAGTAATAGAACTATCAATGAAAACCTGTCAATAAAAAAATCCAGTGTTCAGTACTATACAAATATTGCGATGACCTTTCAATTCACGCTTTTTGTTAAAAACACTTTCCAATAACAACTCTACTGTAGTGTACTCTAGAGAGGTGTTACTACGAGTAAAAATATTTTCAAACATGTATTAAATAAGAGTTAATAACAATAATCATAAGAGTTTTCTTCACATACGAGTGCTTTGAAATTAATTTTACAAAAAGCAAAACATAATAAAATTCTTTACTAAACAATAGAATATATTTTATTAAATATTTTATTTTATTCTTTAATTTAATTTTGAAAATAAAAGAATAATTTACACACTTTTGGTTTTATTATATTCTTTATACCATATAATAGTAATAGTAGTTATAATAATACAGTAGTAATAATATATTCATTATTTCTCTAATTGTAATATAAGTTAAATAATTAATTTGTTTAATAAATATTTAGTATATTATAACTACAGTACGTAAACAGCATTTGTTATACTACTAAAGTCGTTGCATCTAATTATTGAATCGTTGCTAAAATATATGTAATTTTTGTTCACTGTATTAGAAGCACAGGATATATAAATTATATGAGTCTTAAAGCTATTATTTCACATAATTATTATTAATGTAATAATTTGTGTCTAATTTTCAATACCTTTTAATCTCTAATCCGTATCAGAGAAAGCAATAGTAAAAACGAGAGAACACATAGACGTTGTGCTCCTTTTATATGATTTACTGAAACTTAATACTATATTCTGAACACAAATACAATTTAAGTCATAAAATAAATAACATTTTTCTGCAAAAATACAGTTTTTTTGCTATATTTTTGGAAAAAATAAATTGATTTAAATCTAGTAATGCTTTTCAAATAATGCGGATCCAAACCCCGGGTTAAAAATGAATTTGTATTAAACTCACATAACAGTGGAAAAAATAGGCCATATTTTAAGCTTTAATTTAATTATCTAATGTAAGAGCGCGGGTAATATTTCTGACTCTCCAGAATATAATCCAATGGATTATGACTTCATTTGGAAGAATAAAATTTTGAACAGAATTTTCTAATTTATTTCAATAAATGTTTGACTCGTTTTTACTATTACTATATTGTCATTAATTACGCGAACAGTAATTAAAAATTAGTTCAAATGTTGACTAAAACTAAAATTTACATAAATTATAATTTTTCGCTCATTTTTCTAATCAATTCATTAATTATGAAATTGATATGACTTTTAAAAAAAGAAGAACTGAAGAGATATTGGACTTAATGAGTAGTCATTAGTATATGAGTTGATAAAACTATATGTTGTTATCTCCTACTGCTCGCCTCCGGAGTCACCCGTTTTACTGAATCCACGCTTAAGACCAGATATTACAGATCCGCCCATTTCTACGATACCTTTACCAGCGTTGACGATAGCCTCTGAACTTTGTCTGACCTGAGTTCAAATCAAACAATATTTTTAAAAATAAAGAAAAAAATTTCTATATTTTAATACCAAAAAAAATTAATTAATATTTTGTTTAATAAATAAATAATTATTATTTAGTATCAAAAGACTTATCGATTGCTTAAACAAAACAATATTTTCGTGCTTTAGGTCTATTAAAAATGGTAGGAAAAGCAAATCAAATGTTAAACTAGCACTCAATAGTCAACTACAGTCAGATTATTATCATAACTAACACTGAATTACAGCTTATATTTAATTAAATGCGAGAAAAAAAAATTAAATTATTGTTTGTATTTAAGATTAGCTATGATTAACAAAATGAGTCTCAAATGACATTTAAAACACTGGTATTCAAAGCGAGCACTAAAAAATATTATTTTATCGCTTAAACTAATTTAGGTTTTAGTAATAAATTGTTTATTAACTTAACTTAATCTGTGTTTTCAACGAATTAAATATTAATAGAGTTTATTATAATTACCGCATTAGATGCCACTTGACTTATGTTGCCAACAGCACCAGAAGCAGCACCCAAAATGCCTTCTCGGCCGCCCCCACCGCCGCCATCACCAGCTGCTGCTGAATCTAGTGTCTGTTGTTCTTTGATCTCATCTGAATTACCGGAACCAAAGTCGTAGTTCTGTGTTGAGGACATAGTATTGTCTTTTTTAGGTATATATTGTTTTCCAGAACGCAATGAGTTTTATTCAAGTTCTCGATATTCCGCAATAGATAACGAAATACCAGTGAGAAAATCAATAAAAACCAGTACTTCTAGTACTAGAAGTACTGATATAATGAAACGAGAAAACAGAGAATAGAGAAAAATCAATTGCAATAGAATAGTAGGAATTTATATACGAGTGCTTTTCTCTATACAATTTAGTTTATATACTCGAAAAGGTTAACACAAGTTATTAATTTAAGCACTTTTTTCCACATTAATAAGAGATTGCATTCAAATCACACGATATTTATTTGATAACAGTTTTTATCACTGTTTTTATAAATAACGTTAACTTATTGTTTGCTTTTGAATTATTTATGAAAAAAATTCCAGTTTTTAGTCACAAAATAATATATAAACTCCTATTTTGATGGCATATAATGTTTAGGAAAAGAGAAATTTCTGTTGCTTTAGTTGTTATGGTATTATTCGGGGCTTTTGTCGCTCCTCTGCGCTGGAATTTTATGTTAGGAATTGAACCGCATTTCTGCGCAAAACACGACAAATAGTCTGTGATTATAAGAGTACATACATTTGCGTTTCAATACTGATAATGGGCTACAGTTTGCATCACAGATGCAATCCCTGCCTCCACATCAAAATGTCAACCACAAGCTTACACGCTCTTACATGCTCTCTCATCCTCGGGTGCAGATCTAGCCCTTACTTATTACAGTGCATCCCATTGTTTGTTTGTGACATGTTTTTTATCATAAAGCGCGGAATTTTGCTTTTTGTAAATATTGCCTATTAGTATTACCACTGTATATGTGATACAGGGGCTCGAATATAGCACTACACTCAAACCTGTTTATAGTGAACGCTTAATGTGAACCCGGTTATTGTGAACCCGGTTATTGTGAATAAGCTTTAAAAACAAAATATCAGATTTTAATGTAAAATAGTCCGCTTAGAGTGAACTTTAAGATTATTCCGCATTTAGTGAACACTTTTTGCATTATCCGTTCACTATAAGCGGGTTTGAGTGTATGTTTGCCCATGTTCATTAGTGCATAGATTATTAAGCGTAGACTATATTGTATTTCTGCATTCAATTTACTTATTCTTGGCATCTGTAATATTTACAATGAGATGAAAGTACATTATCTTCATATAGTTTGCGAATAATATTGACACAAGTAATAGAAATGTCATGAATAGCAAAAATATAAAAGAGAAGTATATAATCAATAATAATGTAATGAATGATAAATTCTATATGAATTAAAATTTATTTTAAAATTTATTTTATTTTAAAAAGTATGAAACAACTAAAACAATCAATTAAGATCTAGTAACCGATGACCATTTTTTTTGCCATTATAAAATTTATAGAAAAATTGATTAGGTTTTCAATAATATATAATTTTAATTACAGTTTCTTTTTGTATTAATTATACAGTAATAAAATACTGTATATATTATTCATTGCATTGATTTTTGATTAAAGCATTTTGAAAGGCGCTGTTATTGTTATAATATAGTATAAAAGGAAGCATTTTTATTATTTTAGTAAATGAATTTAAAAATTTTAAAAAGTAAAATTAATTTAATTTAATATTAATTTAAAATTTATCAATCTTAATATTAACTGTAAACTCATTAATTGATCCATCTATTATTTAAATAAAACAAATTAATTAATATATTCCTAGTTTCTAATTCATTATATTTAATATCTAATATTACAAAATTCTTGAACAACTAAATTCCAAAAAATTGAATTTTTATATTTTAATTAAAGTTTTAATAAAAATAATTATTCTAAATTAAAATCAATATCTTTATATTAGATGTTAAACTTATTTATGGATCAAAATTTATATAAAATTTTATATATCAATATCTTTTTAAAATTTTATAAACAAATATTAATTCCAATTCGCCTTTTTATCCAGTATTAGAGTGATAGAAAAAATGGTTTCATTTTCAATATAAGAAGAAGTTTTATTACAGTTTCTGAGTTGAATTAACAATAATAGCATACTGTATAACTTGACTGCATTGAGATTTGGTTATAGCATATTAAATAGCAATGTTATTGCAATAATATAAAATAGTAGAGTTAGGGATTACAAGTTGGGGGTAGAGAATATTTTCGGGACCCCTATAGGGTTGGAATATTGTCTCATAAAATTGCAATAAATCATCATGCGTCCATACTCCATAGAAATGTTTTGCTTTGTAATCGCTGCAGTACAGTATTTAAAAAAACTGATATTTTAAAAAATTTATCAAGTTACCACCAAAACCCATTAGATTTTTGTTATTATTGAAAGTAATGAAGCTTAAATGCAAAATAATAAACTATTATGCCCAACATTTATTTACAATTCTATATAATCATTGTAAAGCTGAATAAAAATTTATTATACAGTTCACAGTCTTATAATTGCCTAAGATATAATTTTTTTAAAAATTAAGAATGTTAACGTTTACGTTAAAGAATAACAGTTTTAAAAATTTATTATAGTTTTTAAAAAATATCATTTATCATTTTAAAATCACGTTTTATTTTTTCTGTAATGAATAAGTGTTAAATAAGGGTAATTATTTTAAACTCTGCTATTAATTGTGAAATTGAATGTCAAGTATATGTTGGGAAAAAATTCATACGATATTTTAAGTGCTACACATTAAACAAATAACAACTATTCTTTAAATTGAAAAAGATCAATAGGTATTACTTGGTAGGAAATGAATGTTTCCGACTGTACATTAATAAAGCAATACACAAAATATATTAATATATAAACAGAACTACATAATAATAATTCATATTTTTCGACATTTAATTTACAAATCATTAATACTGATAAAGTCTGTTCTGCCTATATCCTTGGAGATTAAACAAGATTATCGATGTGAATATTATGAGCTAAATGAACAACTCGTTTTCATTAACAATTAATTGAAATTAATTAAATATATAATGTTAGATATTTAATATGATAACTTTTATACAAGATAATATCTACACCTTTAATGGCCTTCATATATATAATTTGATCAAGATTAAAAGATAAAATTAAACATGTTAAAAAATACATTACTTTATTTTTATAAATTTAGTATGATTCATTGTTTCAATGCTCTGTTTTCTTCATTTTATTTTTACTAACGAGCACATACTGTATAAATACAACTACTTTCTATTTAAATGTATATCACATGCTTATTGATCTCATGTAATCTCTATAATAATATTACTAAATAAAAGCAAATAATAAAAAAAGATTTTTATACTTAACATTCTTAGCTTGGAATTGCTTTGAGCTGAAATGCCTGTCAATACATCCCATGACTCAAAGCTTTTTATTCATGTAGTACTGTATAATTAAAATATATACTGCTATAAAAAAAATCATATATCACATAAAATTACAGTTTCAATAAAGTATTGTTACGTAATTATTGAATAAAATTTAAAATCTTTAAAAAATATTTTATTTAAATTAGTTTTACTTTAAAAATCATAAATTAATTTACATTATTGTAAATCTATAGACAAAATAAAAAATATTACAAAAATATAGAAAAATCAATTCATTTTTCACTGTTAACCCATTTTTATACAGAAAATTATTGTCATTACAATGTACTTCAAAGCAAACTATACAAACAATATATCTTAAGACCAATAACTACCCTAAACTCCTGTTGAGAGCTGTTTAAGAAATTTTAAAAAACGCTAAGACTTCAATCAAAACACTATTATATCTAAAATTCAAGTGAGAAAACATTTTTTTAAAGAGCTTTTCAGTAATTATTAGCTTTTATCGTATGACACGATATCACTCAAACTCCACATTTTGTTAGTGAGAGTGTTCTCAAACGTGTGTTTTTGTGTATTTCGCTATTTTTCAGTAACTTTTCATATAATCAATATTTTGGTCGATATTGTAGTGAATCAGGTCTTTAATGTTTGTGTACGCATTTCAATCTCCTTCCCTTCCCTCTGCTCTTTCACTCATGCATTCTCTCAAT
>JAQGCF010000510.1:0-10010 GCA_034699405.1 Hermanniella punctulata | reverse complement strand
ATGGCGTGTAATACATATAGTTCGACTTGGTTTAGATACAACACTATTTATAATACTAACACATATAATATTACAATTATATTCAGGGTAGTCTCAGATTTAAAATTAATATTAAAAATTCATATTAAAAATCATAGGGGGAATGATTATTACAATTTTAAATTTTTATTTATTTTAAAATTAATACTAAATTGTATTATGGATTCCAAAACATAATACAATTAATTAATGTGAAAAATTATTTAAAATTAAATTATGTATCAATAATTATAATAAAAAATAGATTTCAGAAAATATATTAATTTATAATTTAGTTTAATCTATGAAATAATAAAACTAATATTTAAAAATCTTAAGTTTATATTTAATTTAAAGTGAATAAAATAAGTTCTAATTAAAACATAAAATTAGTTTTAATTAAATACTGTTTAATATACATTTTAGTGATATTTGAGAAAAGATTAACTTTGAATGTGTTATAATTAAACATATCTATTATTGAACTTAATATTATATATAACTTAAACATTGGAAAAATTGATTAATTTTCAGTAATTATAAAATTCAATGAAAAAAGATACCAAAGTGTTATCAATAATTCAGGAAATGCTACTAAATACTAATTCTAGTGTTTATCAATTAAATTCATTAATATTTTTTAAAATTATATTAAAATATATACTTAAATTAGACAATTGATAATAAATAAATAAACACAATAAATAATTGTTATTAATTTTTAAAGTATTACAATAGCAATACGTGGAGTGATTTCATTTCAAAAACAAGTGTACTATGACTAGTTGAGTATCCCTGCAATAGAGAATCAAATTGCTTGCTAATTTGTTATTGATTATTTTCACGTTAACTTATTCATCTTCATTTTACATATTAAAATTAGATTGATAAAGAGATTGCAAAGATTGAACTAGATAAGAAGATTTATCCCATAGCAAAAATTTTACATTTAATTTCTTATAAGAATCATTGTTTTGAATTACCGGTAATAAAGTTTGTCATAGATTTTCTTACGCCTAGCGGATATTTGAACACATGAATGATTTTTTCTTGTGCAGCAAATTATGTAAAGTGCTTATGTGTTGATTCACTTTATGCGTTAAAAATTATTAAAAATATATGAATACAATACACATTCATTTTTCGTTTACTATTTTAAAATATTTATTATTTGTTACAATTAATTTTATTTAAAAAGTAAACCACTCTTTGGTGGCATTGTTAAACAAACTACAATTTTACACATAATTGTCATATGCCAGTTGACTACATGTGCTTAAGTGCATTTATGTTCAACTTTAATATAATTTGTAAAATAGTTTATGTTTGAAACTTTAGATTTAATACTTTAATACTAATATTGTACTTATATTTAACTCATACTTACCTTCTAGTCATGACAGGGACTCAAGTTTACTAACACTTCTAATGTAAAAGAATACTTTAATTATTAATACCTTTAATGCAAATTATGTAAAGCTTAGTCGTTAGTGCCAGATATAGTGTAGCGAAGAGTAGGTCGACATTAGTTGAATTATATTGAGATTTAGATTTAAGGGATATCCTGTCGGCGAAGAATAGTTCCGCGACAGAAGGAGTACCCGATTGAGAACTCAGAGTTATTTGTATTTATTTAAGTTTATTTATATTTGAATTGATTTTACATTTAAAACGTGTTTAAATTTATTCATGTTTATTGTGCGTCAAAATGAATGGAGTGCTGGAGAGAAACCACTACCGCTCCAGGTTTAGTGTATAGCAGATAACCGCGTTAAACAATACCACACAATAACTTAACTTTTATTGTGATTATTGCGATCTGTATCCTTAGTTTGACGCTCGGATCAGATCGCATGTCATATAATAATAAATTTGAATTACCAGTATTTATACCCATTTATTTGTTTCGATTTTAATAGTGATCAGTGATCACCTCATTTCACCGCATTGTGTGTGGTATCAAATTAAAGCATTTTGAATGCTCTTTAAAACTAGCTTAAAGAACTGCTTTGCACCTCTTTGCCAAAAAATTATGACCAATTTACTACTTTTTGGGCAGGCCATAATAGAACTTGACCCAGGCTCTACAAATATTTTAAAACTAAAATAAGTAATCGATTTAAGAGATTCATTAAATAATTATAATTTTTTGAATTCTCAATAAAACATTTAAATATATTTACAAAAATCATAATTAAAAAAAAATATTTATCTAATTTTTCAAAAAAATCAAAAATATTGTAAAAAACTAAATCAAAAATCAGATTAAATGTAAAGTTTTATAAATAAAATTTTAATTTTGATTATTTCGTCTCAATTTTTCGGGTGAATGTGAGGCCAACTGAGAGAAATCGCGGACAACTTCGTTAAACGTCTCGTCACTAATATTTCCAAATTCGTCGTCGTTTTTCATTTCTTCATTGAGTTTCGCGAGTCTTAAACTACCGGTAAATAAAGTATAAGTTTTACTTAAAGGAATTACTCCACGATTTATGAGTTTAATTGCTATGAATTTATAATTTCTCGACTGATTTGTGTATAGTTTTGGGTTATTCTAACTTTTAATGTCTTAAAGTGAGTTCGAATTTAACACATTATGTTATAAACTAATGACTGACTCTTTTGACTCTAACAGAGATAAAACTCTATAAAATACATGACTTTCAACTTTAACTTCTGGAGCAGAACTCGGATCAAATTCAGAGGAGGAAAACACTTCATAACTCTTGTGGTAATCTCTTTTAGTCTGTTTATTATAACAATGACTTACAGTGTGACGATATCTGCGTTCGCAGTATTTATAGCAATTGTGAGCGCATTGTTACCATCCTTATCCACCCGTGACTGGTCTGCCCCACGTTTCAGTAAAAGGCATACCTGTCTGCAAATTTAAATTGTTTTTTATTGATTTTCTTTTGATTTTATTAATTTGACATTAGATGAGAGTTAGAGAGACTCAGGGAATACAATGATATTATAAAAGTATAGAATTAACTAAATTTAATTAAAATAAACTTTGAATACCCAGTATTTCCTCTCTGTGTGGCCATATGTAGAGCTGTGGTGCCATTAAAGTCTTCAATATTACATTTCGCACCATTTAGTAGAAGATATTCACATACAGTGACGGTATCGCTAAGTATCGCCTGATGTAATGGCGTTCGCCCACTGTCTTCACTGTTCTGCCAATTAATTAGTCCTCCTTTGGCTAACGCCTCACATATAGTTCTTAAATCACAATTAATCGCTGCGTTATATAACAATAAATTGTAATAATTATCACAATTGAAAGCAAAGCTATTTTGAGTCAAATTTTCATTTTTATTATGACTTTCGTTATGATTAACATTCGTTTCGTTAATGTCTTGAGTTTCAGAAATATTATCGACTTTTGATTCGATTTCAGTCAAACTGTTAGTCAATATGTTTTCATTTGATTCAATAGTTTTGTCGTTTATATCAATATTTGTATTAATTGTTTGTTCAGAGACTTCGTCGCAATGTTTGTGTAATTCTTCAATGTTTTGATTTTCGTTTAAGATTTGTTCGCTTTCGGGAGTTATTGAAGTGTTGACTGAGTTGTCAACAAAAGCTTTCTTAACGTATTTGGCTTTAATCCAGAGCTCTCTCTGAGACCGATTAGATTCAGGGGTAGCCCTAACGGCAACCGTTTCGTCAACTTTTGCCTCATATATAGAATTGATATGACTGTTACCCAACGAAGACATCACTTTAATTAACTCGAGATCCCAGGCGTCCAAATTCAATGAACGCACTTTACTTAAGTGGACGCCAAGACTCCGATGGATACCCGAACACTCGATGCAGAGAGTGATTCCTAAGTTAATACTCGCCCACTTGGGGTCAATACAACCGCAATCACAACAAAACTCATTTCCAGGTAGTGATAAGATCTGTGCATAAGTGGCGCGGGGAGGCTTTGCTGGAGGTATTTGACCAGAAGTAGTGCCCGAAACCAAATTGTTAATACTGTTCGATGACTTACTAGTGGTTGAATTACTGGATGCCGTACACCACTGCGAGTCCTGTGAATCAACACTATGTGCTTCTGAGATGTGATCGTTATTATTGAAAGCGGCGTCAATTCCAGCCTGCATTGCAGATATCCACTGCTGACACGACTCCTCTGAGTCCGCCTGAAGAATATGACTCTTTGAAGGCGAGAGTACTTCAAAACAGAATCTTCTGTCCATAAAATTAACCGGTTTTGCGGTACACAGTCTCAGATCCTCTTCCATTACTGTTAACTCCCTCTCATGAGAGCGTTTTTGGTACACCAACTGATGGTCTTGTATTATAAACCACCGGCGGTTCCACGTCTTAAACGCATTTGTCGTCCGCTTAAACAGATAGCCTTCAAGTCTTATGCGATCGGTTTTAATGGGTATAGGAATCGTATCTTTTGGTGAAACTAATGTATGTCTGCCCTCCAACTGCTTCTCTAAGATATTCGTTGAGTTTCTCATTTCGATTATCTTTAAAATACAAAGAATTCAATTAAAACACTGTTAGAGAAAAACATCATTAATGAGAGCAAAACTTACTATTTATTGCTTTTGTATTAATTTCTTAAAATTGAGTTATTTTTTCCTAATATTTGTGACTCATTTGAAAACATGTATCAAAATTGCAAATTCATTGATTCAAATAATTAAAATTTTCTTCTCATAAAAATAACTTAATTCTCATTTAGTATTTTAAACAATAACTTAAACTCTATTGCAGTAAAACTGAATGAATTGCTTATAATATCTTTTGTTTGTTTTAGAATCAAATTTCAAATCACTAACACTTTGAACACCTTTTCAACTCTTATCTACATTTTATAGCAAAAGGTATAATAAATGAGATTTTCTAATATGATATCAATAGTTATTTTTCATACACAGTATAAAGACATAGAGTAACTGCACTTTGCATAAGACGTATACGTTTTCGACTTACAGTATTTGCGGTTTGTTTTTTGAATTCATCGAAGTCTTGGAAGAGATCAGATCCCTGATGATAGTAAGTACCGTTTGCGTGCATTAGACTCAGTAGCTGTGAATATGTAAATAAATAATTAACAGATGAGTCAACAGTAGGTTTAAAAGTATTGTTTTGTGTAATTGAAAGTCAAACTCATTTAGTAATCAACAGGTTTTCAGTGAATGCGAAAAAGTTTTTATAAAAAGTGAATTCAAACTAATATTTGAGAAAATTTCTAATATAGAGTAACAGAGTTTGAGTGTTCACTGTATGGAAACTTAATAATAATGGATTTTTTTTATAAGTGAAGTACTACTGACCGAATCGAGTACTTCGTGTCGTTTAGTACTCCTGAAAACACTGAGTTGTGTCACATAATCGAGTGTCAAGTGTTGGAAACAAGAACGCGTTGCGGTCAACAGATTACCCGCTTCTTCGCAATCGTTCACTTTATTCTTAGGTATCTGCGAGTGTCGGCTCAGAGTGTTGTCGTATTCATCACTTATTTTGTCGAAATGGCGTTTCGTTTCTCTGATTTTGTAAATGTCTTCTCGTATGAGATTCGAGAGATTTTTACCAACAGTTCTGTTCGCCTGATCTATAAGTATTGTGTCGTACTTTAAGAGTTCACTCAATGTCTGCACAAAACGATTTAAACTGTTTAGTATTAACGGGTCGTCTTTGAAATACACCAATAGATCCCAAATTCCATTAATAAAATTACTATTAATTCAAAATAATTATTAAATAATTATATTAATTGAGTTCAGATGAAGTGCTTAGGGCTGAGAACTGACTACAATTGAGGCACTCATTCAAACAAACTTATGGTAAGCATAGGAACAGAAATGTATCTCAGATTTAATTTATTATTTATTTATTGGTTACTATTATTACTGTTAATAATGTTATCTAAATAGAGAGAGTGGTGTTAATAGCGGTGTTTTATTTTAATGTCACTCAACTTTATATTACATATGAAGCAAAACTTTTTAATATGTGCCCCAATAATCACTGAGTGTATTACTAAACCCCTATTCAAAATATAATACAATTGAGTTCTACTTTAAAGTCGCGGAACATCTTTAGACAACAGATTATTCATACGATTGTTATTTTGTGTTTATATTAAAAAAGTAATTAATTATGTGATGACTAATAAAAGCGTATAATAAATGAGTAATTAGTAAAATGAATACCTCTTAGCCTTTATAAACGATTTGCCAATTTCTACCATAACTGAGCATAACTTAACAATCTGTACAAATAAGTAAATAAAATTGTAATCCAATGACAAAAATAACTCATTTTTCTCACATATTGTTTATCATTAAATATAGTATTCGTTAAATATTTGGTTAATTAAAACAAAACTCAAAATAAGACATATATTTGTCAAATGTTTTGTAATCAAAATAAATATTTATATTAAGTTTAGACTAATTAAATGAGAGTAACAAAGAGTTAACGGTATTGAAAATTATCTAAAAATTTAATTACTTTTGTGATAATTAATGGCTTTAAATGTTTAACTAAACAAATATTTATATTAATAAATAGTTCAATACTTTGTCGATTTTGTTCTCAAACACTTCCAAATCGTTTTCATTTTGTTCCAAAACCAATCTATAGATCAAAAAAAAATTTAAACAATTTTTTATAAATTTTCTATTAATTAGATTAAGAGAAATGCTTTAAAATAGTATACAATTAGTTAATAATACCTGAATTTTGGTGAATCGCGTAAACATTCACTCAATTCAATAATTGGTTTGCATTCAAACATTTGAGCCATCGATTGGCGAAACAATATTTTTTTAATTTAAATAAATTATTTATTTTTAAAACTCACTAAAATCGATGTCAATGTTGTAAACCTTAATAAATGAGTTCAAACACCGAATTTATGCTAATTATAAACAAAATAAGTAATAATAGTTAATATTCTCTCTATTGTAAAGAATCCAAAACACGAAAACGCCTTTTGACTGATGTATGGTATGAGTCAATTGCCTCAAGCGATCAATAGAGCTATAAATTGCTGGAAAAAATCGTCAGACTTTGCAAATCCTAAGATAACAGAGTTTTACACAAATATTAGTCATTATTTGATTCGATAAAAATTACATTTACTTATGAAGTGTTGTCTCAACTATAGTAAAGCACTTAATGGGATAAAAATGAGCAAAAATATTAGTCTAAAGTTATTCGGAAGTCGACTATTATTCGAATAACTGGTGCCAAACAGTCACTCTTAGGATATATGGACTGTTGGGAATCAAACGCTTATATTTTGAATTTATTGATAACATTCATAATTATAAACAGTCTTTAAATCAATGATAACATTGACATAAATAGAAGGTTAAAACCAATAATACTTTTGACTCAAATTATTCATTAATATTAGATTACAAACAATTATCACTAAAATTAGATCCAAATAAAAACTTTTATAACTTCAAAAACTTTACGCATAAGAATCAGTAAAAAGGATTTTCAAAACAAAAAGTTAACTAAAATTCAATTTTAAGCCCTTTTAAGATAAAATTTAATGTAAAAAAAAGTTATGATGTCTTCTGTGATGAACGGAAAGACTCAAAAAACATTGAATTAGAATACATTGGTTTAAATTTTTATCTCAAAAAACATTTATTAATCAATTATTCATTTAATAAATGATAAACAGTTTTTTCTCTAAAATATGAGTTCATTTTCATATTACGGGAAAACGAAAATCGGAGCAAAAATAACTATTTTAAGAAAAAGATGAGTTTTTGGTGAAAAAGTTTGACGTTTTTCTCAAAAAAATAGTTCAAAAAAATTAATTGCAATGAAATATAGCCTAATATTACAAATATTATACCACAAAAAAAGGGGGGAACAAAAAAAAGTAATTTATAATAACAGAAGTATTGTCTCAAATATATAAAACATGTCGAATGAAATTGCTTTTCAATCATAAGAATTATTAGTTTTTAATTAAATAGAAAAATTAATTATTGAAAATCCAGTAGTGCTCCCAAAATGTTTCCCCATTTAAATATATTGTCGGCGACTCTTCTAAACCGCCGATACATTTATGCGGACGCATTCTTGCACGCGATGATGGCTTCCTCGCCAACAGCTGACATTACTGTAACCTAAACATAAATTTAAGTCATTTTTAATAACGTTTTTCTATATATTTGTCATTTCAATACTCACTATAACAGTATTATCGTCTCTTCCGTATTCATCCTTAATTTTTTGACCCAACTCTCCCTCTGGGAGTCTAAGATCATCGCGAGTGTCACCCTTTTCATTCATCAAAGTGGCGAAGCCGTCATCACTTATGTCGATCAACTGTTCCAATAAAATACATGTTTTGTTAAATAAAATTCGTTTAAATACAAATAAAAGCTAAAGTTTTGTATTGTTTTATGAAATCCTAATTATACTCATTGTGTGTCTGATATTATTGGTTTCAAAATAACATTTTATAAATATATGAATGAGTTTTAAGTTATTAATGAAAACTATATCTAATTTTAAATTAAGTAATTTGAGATTCACTGATCAGTTAATTAATATTAATTGCATTTATATTCAATAGCAGTCAATCGAATGCATTAAAATTGAAAACTTTAATTAAAAACACTAAATATAATGAAATAAAATACGAGTAATACTAAATATTTAAGCACAGGGAGGACTCATTTCAATAAAACTAAGACAAATGCAAAATAAAGAGAGAAAACAGAATCGGTATATAAGAGGCGACAAATGACTACCTGGAAGTCACTGCGATTAACATTGGGTACATCGATATTATGAGTCGATGGACACAAGTCTTCATACTTTTTATTAGTAAAAATATCGAGTCCTACCAAATGCACCTGTAATTAAAGCACAGATTAAAGTGTGTTTAAGAGGTGAAGGGGTTTAAGAGTGTTGGGGTCAAAGAGTGACCTTTGCGTGTCCGTGTTTGCCAGTCTTGCTTGTGCTCATCTCCATTATCTTACACGGTCTGGCCTTAATCATAACGAAGCCATTCTTACGCAATGATGAGCACTGCACCGGGTAGGTAGCGGATGCGCCCGCAGATGCCTCCTGGTATTCTTCTTCTCCTTCCATATCTGTCCAACTAATTCACTAATCTTTACGATAACTTATTGTATAAAAAGTAGACTAAAAAACAATTAAAAAGAGAATTGCATTAAAATAAATGCTTTTTCTTATTAATAATTAAATACAATTTGTATTTAATTAAAATCAATAAATAAATTGCAAATTAATTTGATTGCAATGAATTGCCGGCAAAATATCGTCCATATTGTGGTCGTATTGTTTGCAATGCATCCAAATATTTATAAAACTTATTTCAATACAAAACAATATTAATTAATAATTACCTAAAAGTTTGTCTTTTGATTAATTGAGGAGTTTTTATGTTCAGTAATAAATCTATTGATTATATAAATTAACAAAAAATTTAAAACAATTTTAGAATTGTATGAAATGTTTGATATAGTAGTGGACATAGACTCACAACAACGTGACTCCTCCTCAACACTAACGCTACTGAAAGAAAGAGCCCTCAAAGCGACACCAATGCCAACAACACCACTCAATACATCGGCAAAACTGTCCGAATACTAAATCCAATGTCTCGTATGGTTTGCTTTTTTGCACTGCATTTCAATGAATTCCGTTCGCCATTACTTATGACGTGTTGTACTTTTGGCCAATAAGTTCGTTGCAATTCATTCAAATCAATTATTTGCTTATAAAGAGTTAGTACTTTTTGATGCTATTTTGATGCTTAGTTTGTTGTATTGAAAGTACTGTTTTATAATCTCTGTTTAATTTAGTTCTGATTTTATGTAAATATTCTCTAATTTTAATTGGCTTCTGATTGGAGGGATTTTGTAGTGAAAATATTTTAGCAAAAGTTTATATCAATGCTTAAATCAAATACACGTGTTCTCAATGTTTGCATTCTTTGCAGCTTTAAATCCCAT
>JAQGCF010000509.1:0-10015 GCA_034699405.1 Hermanniella punctulata | reverse complement strand
CTTAGAGGGGGGGTATGCCGTCCCCCCAAAAAATACACCCCCTACCCCCCCTTGTGCGCATCCCTGAACTTAAGACAAATGTTAATTGCATTTATGATATGTTGTAGTTTTAGCGCGCATTAGTTTTAGTGAATGCGTTGTTCAATTATTTTCTCTCCTCTGCTCATCACATTGTTTTAAACTGTTTTATATTTATAATCGAAGTACAATTTTTGAACTTACCAGCACCAATTACCAATAATACAATTATTCATTTGGAATATGTGTGTTGAGAGTGTGTGGATAAAAACTCTCACATTTATTCATTAATGAGTTTTATTTCCGGCTCTGAAGGGAGAGTTAGCGAACCTCTGCTATAGAATAACTGAATATTAGAGACGACTTTTAGTCTGTATTCACTTCTGAGTGCTTTCAGTGCTTTCAATGCTTCGAAGATTCAATTGTAAGCAATAGACCAAAAGTTAAGAATATTTGACACAAATATCAAAACAAACAAATATTTAGTAAATTAAAAGAATTCTGAAATTAATAAAAAGCATTTGAATAGACCTCAAGTCTGATGTTTAAGAAGGTTTGCAATTCATAAAAGATTTGATTCAATTACTTATTCATATAATTATTCATTAATTAATATAATTTAAATTTTTTATTAAATTTAATTAAATAACAAAACAATAGTAAATAATAACTTAATTTATTTCATTGTTTTGTAATTCAAATATTTGGCTTCAATTCAAATGTTTTCTATTTTTGTTTAGTTTGAAATTAATGGTTAATTTGAAGACTAAATAATTTGTGTAAAAATCCTCAAAATTGTTTCAAATAATAATAATTTGCTCAACAAATATGAGATTTGAATCAATACTCAGTATTAGCCCAGAATTTCGAACAAATCTTATTTTATGTTTTATTTTTGTAATATTTTGTTCGATTCAAACACTTATATCGAGTAAGTATTCACTAAATTAATGGTTAAATGTATTACAAATAATGTTATATTCAATGAAAAGCCGTCAGATTTGAACCAAAAGACAGAGTCAAACCTATTTGGACGACACAACAGACGTTTGTCAACTGTTTTCGAAACCACAACCAAAAATCAGGTAATTTTTACTCAAATACTTATCAAAATTTATATCAATTGTATAATAATTGAATCTAAAGGTACTCTAAAATGGTTTAATTGGGAGGGAAAGGAAGTGGAAGACAACCAAAGGGCTCCCGTATATACCAAAGCCAACGAAGAGTCCATAAGATTAGTCTTCACAAATGCTCCTAAAAAACATTCGGGAATATATGAGTGCCGACACAGTCAGGTCTGTCTCAATTCCATTATATATTATAACATTCAAACAAATCATTAATTAATAGAACGAAAAATTAATTTCAAACGATTCGATTGAAGTCTGGATTTTCAAACCCATTAATATGGAAGGTATTGGTATTATTGGTAGTGAAATCATTACCACTAAGTCTTTACCAGTAATTATACTTTTATTATCTGATGACTGCATACAGGAAACAAGGATACCTATGTGGGCACTGAAGGCCAAACTCTACAAATCAGTTGTTTTGCTAAATTTGACTCAAATTCTACCGAATCTCAGCTCTCGTGGTCTCACAACAACATTCCTATTAGGAATCGTTAGTTTTATTTTATTTTAAATAATTTTTTATAAAATGCATGCGTAGAGTAGAGTAGAGTAAAGTGCAAACAATTGAAACCAAACAATAGCTCTATTTCTCTATAATTATGAATCGATATTACAATTTAGAAGTTTGTGTTTAATATATTTGAAGTATTTTTGCAATTAAACAATTAAGTTATAAACCTATCGTTAAGCGCAGAGAGGATGAACTTACTGTGATTAAACAACTATATGCTATGATTTATATTATACATACAGTGCATATACACTGTATTAACTTATCATCACTTAAAAGATATGCGTTGATTCATTCAGTCATATACTCTATAATAGAAAGTACAGGAAGTTATAAATTATTACATCACTTATTGCAGGAATTTATTGAATTCCATTTGATATAAATCTTTGAAAGAGATCTTAGTATAGAATTGTAAACATTTTATTAAAAAAAATTCATCAAAACCTTAGTCTAAGTGTTTACAAAAGTTTTACAATTAATACATATAATTATACTATAATTTCATCACATATTATCGATAAGATATTATAAGTAATCAAATGATTTTGAATGAGATTTATGAAGGTTTGTTGTGTTGTAATTACATTAAAACCAGTTTATTGAGAATCCGTTTAAAGTGAACGCTTATTGTAAACCAGGTTATTGTGAATAAGCTTTAAAATCCTATTTTAATGTATTTTAGCCCCCCTTTAGTTTAAAACAGTTTTTGCTGCCTACATATGCTGTGGGTTTGGAGTGCTTTAAAAAATAGTATATCAGTAACTACCAGTCATTCTTTTATTTTCTATTTTAAATCTCATTTCAACAACAATTCAATGATTGCTTGAAATGCAAACTTAATTATGTTATAAAAGTATTCACTCGTAATATATGAAACTCATATTAAGTTTCATTTAATAAACTTAGCGGTTCTCATATTTCTTGAAGAGTGAAAAACCTTTCAATTATTTTATTTATATTTTGAAATATTTGTAATTTTATCCAATACTATAAATTAGAGCTACATTTTCGGGAAATTGAATTTTGGGAATCTAAGCTAAATTGCCTGTTCGGGACGAGACTTGATTCGGGATTCCCGATTTCCCGAAAATACATCCCAAGGTCAAAAATTATAACAGTATATGGATATCAATAAATAATGCCCATAGAGTTTGTTTTACAGAGATATACGTAATTATAATTTAATGATATATACATTACAATTAATTTCTATAATAATCGAATAACATTTATCTGTAGTACTCTATGTATTATTAATACAATGAGAGAATTTTGTTCAAAGATTATTTTATTCACAAACTGCGGAATCTTTTTTGTTTTCATTTACAGTAATTTATAAATTAAATGAATTAATGTTTTAACTCTTTTAAAAGTTCAGAAGTGTTGCCTATTTTTGCACATTATTTTAGTTCCAAAGCATTGACCACAGTTTTTAGTGAACTGAAAGTGTTCTGAAAAAACTAACTATTCTTTAGTTAATTTTTATCAATAATTATTTTCACACCAAAATACTTGTTTCGCTAAATTATATTCATTTATTTAGAAAGTGTTCTCTTTTTTATGAAAATATTTTAAGTTAATTATACTTTAAATTTAATGTTAAATTTCCAAAATTGACAAATTTATTCGATTAAAATTTTATATTTATGACTTCGGGTACCCGAACGAGAAATATTTCGGTCGAGACCGGAAACGGGATTTAAAAATTCATTATTTTCTTTATAACTATTTCCGAGAGTTTTATAATTTGTTAATTATTTCCCAAAGTTTTAATGTTCAAACATATCCTCCCTTTTAGTGATTTGATAATTAATGACTGCGTTAATAGTTTTTTGCGTTATTACTCTTGTTATTTGAGTTATTAAAACACTAAATAAATCAACATATCTCTGTGTGAACTTTACTACAAATTAATCAGTAGTATTAATATTTTCAATATCCAAAATAATATTTGTGTTGAGTAGAATTTTCTGCGCTCTCTATAAGTTGTTTATTTTACAGTTACTGTAGTTTAGATTTCTTTTGCACAAATATTTAAATTCCCTCCAAGTCTTTAATAAACTAATCCTTCAGTTTGTTTTTTATATTCAGTAATATTAATAAATTTTGTGATTTATATTTTATGAAAAACAAAATTGTAATGGTTTTACTTTTGTCCTACTGGTGTTATTTACTTAAAATATTTAAAGAGTTATAGTTTTTAAACTCTTAAAATAAATTAAAGGAAATGAATGCCAATTAAAAACCTTAAGTCTCCTTAATATCTGCTTCTTTACCCCTTTACTACCTTTACCAGTGGTTAGTCTAAAAAACTATGGGCACTGAGATCTCATATATATTTATGAATAATATATTACAGTACAGTACATATACGTTAAATTTAACTCTCTTTTAACTTGTATTCGAAGACGAGAATCAGTTCTCTATAACGAACCCTACTGTGCAAAATGCCCCCCACCAGAAGACAGTCAAAAGTCATCTAACGATACGAAATCTATCCAAAGAAAATGAGGGAATCTATGAATGTCAGGCCGTTTACGCTAACCCTTTCTTGACTGATATGAAAAGTATGGACATTACTGTTAGAGTTCAATGTAAGTAACGAACGCATCGTTTCACTAATAATTAATTACGTTTTGTCTAAAGTTAAGCCAAGTTTTCCGGAAAACACTCAAAAGTATATTTGGATTTCTGATCAAAACCAAACCCCTCTGTATGTGAACGTAACGTGTATTGTGAACGCAGATCCGGTCGCGAGTTTCAGATGGTTTACTGGAACTGATCGAGAAATTAAAAAAAGTATTAAAAATGAATTTTAAAACACTTTTATTAATATTTGGTTTTGGTTTTTAGATACTCTTTCATTAAAACATAATATAATAAGTGTTGAAAACTGGAGTGTTTTGAGTCTCGAATATAAGGATACAAATGATTTAAGGAATAGTTTCAAGGATCCGGAACTTAAGCACAGGAGGTTCAAATGTAGAGCCAACAATGATATCGGAAACGCAGAAATGACTTTTGAGATCAGTGTTGGAAAACTTCCCGATACACCCATACTCTCCAATGTCTCCTACACTAACGGTATTAAATCAATTATCTATTAATTATTACTAATATTTTTATTTTTAAACGATAACTACAGGTGTCCTCCAATTGATTGTCAACGACAGTAATGTTGAGCCACCCATTGATTTCTATAGACTTGAGATCGCAGACAAACAGTTTATTTATTTCAATGCTTGTGAGTACAGTTGTGTAGTTGTGGTAATGTTTATCAGTTATTGTTATTAATAATATTTTTAACTAAAAGCCAATAAAAGTGAATTCAACAACACTTTCGAGATTGAAGTGGAAATACCCGAAGGCAGACATAAAATGAGGATTTACGCCCATAACCCGGTGGGGTGGTCTGAACAGACGGCCAATCAGGCAATATTTGAGTTTTTTGTAAGTAGTGCTTTCGTCGCACAGCAATATTTGGGTTTTGTATTACTTGTCTCCACATTAAGTTTAGTCAATGCTTTCTAAAGATCGGCAATCATTCAAAGTGTCGGAATTTAACACAACTTTGACTCAAATTTTATTTTAAGGAATTTAACCAAAGATTACATTTAAGTGATAACTAAATAATAGTTCTCTTATATTAGATTATAATTGCATTCCTTAACAAAATATTTTTGCTGTAATTACGTTATCTTTCAATCAATAATTTATTCTCTTAAACAAAGTCATAAAAGTCTACAAATACTCCATTTTATTCCATTTACTTAAAAATGAACTCATATTTTGTGTAAAACTATTGTGTAGTCGAATAGAAATTATCGAAAGTCTAAATGCGTTCAAATATTGAATGAAACAAAACTCTCCATAAAATTAATTATAAAACGAAATCAACTTTTGCTTATTAGAAGCCATAGATTACAATGAATTTGTCGATGGGTTCGAAAAGAGCTTACATTAAAATTACTAAAATTAACCAAAGATTAGATTTTTTCGATTTTAATGATTGCTTTGATTAGAGGTCACACATTCTAAGTGTATTGTTCTTTGTTTCACACAAACACTTACATCGAATGCTCTACAAATTGTAACAAATGATTGTCAGTAAAAGTATTTGAGTGCATGTATTACATAAATCTATCCCTTTCTCTAATTTACTAACTTTTAAACGATTTTTCATTCATTCATCCAATTAATGAATATTAGAGTCGTTTTCAAAAGTTGTTTGAAATCATTTTAACGCTAATAATAAATATATATTTTAAGACAATTCTATTAACCATTTAATCACAAATCTCTAAATCATATAATCACTGAATGAAGCGATTCTTAAAAACACTTATTTATTGTGAAAACAATTATTTTGTTTAATTATAACACTTTAAAAGCATTTATATTTTATACTCAGTCCTAATATGTGTTTTTAGTCATTAAGTCTTTGAGTCATTTAATATTATTTCGAATCTCTATTCAAATGTTTAAAAATTTTAGTTTTTATATAAATTATATTAAATCTCAATTAATACTAACTTTTATTGTTTTAGAAATTATGTTAAATATTAATATATTGTAAACCAAATGTCAATCAAATTAATGTAATTTTCATTCTTCCCAATAAAACTTCCATTACTTTCGATTTGAACAAACATTTTATGAAATTTTTTCTCATTTAACAAATTTGTTGTTATTAGCGGTCAATAAGGATTGGGTCGTTCGGGTTTTATGGGGTCAAAGAGTTTTGGATCACTGAAATATTTGGGGTCTCTATAAACAGGAGATATCAAACTATAACGAATAGCTTTCTTGTGTTCTCTAAACAAAACTCTTTGCTGTTTCTCACATAAACCAGTGATGTGTTTGTCGTATAGCCTTCCGGTATAGGGAGACACGAATTGACTCAACAGTTGGACGTTCTGTCGGTAAATGAACTCATTTTAAGCCATTTTAAGACAATTAATACAAAAGAATACCTTATAATCGACTTCAATACCATATTTACATAAAATACACTGACGTTTGGCCTTAATGTAAGGGTTGGTAAGTGTTGTGTCGGGCTTTGGGTTAAGTAAAACAATTGTCAACCTTATCATAAGAGTGTTACTACAGTAGTATTTATTCAAATAATTACCAAATCTTTTTGATAATCTTCGGAAACATTTGCATTAAAATTATGCGAAACTGTTGTCTCAAATGCAATCGATTGATGAGATTTGGATACAGTATTCAAATTCAATTTCTTCACTCGACTAAAGCCTGCAATCAATCAATTTTGAGACAAAAAACAAAAATTCATTACTTTTACCTCTAATTAAAGAATTCATTATTAATTTAATTTAATTTAGAGTTTAAAATATGAAATAACATTAAAAATTATTTCTTCAAATCACATGCATTTAAGGGATTTTATTTTAATAAAAATACAGTAAAACTTATTTACTGTAAACTATAAAATAGTATGAATAAAGTATTTATAATTATAAAATTGAGTTATTTTTAATTAGAACTGAAAATATTACTGTTAAACCAATTTAGTAATTATTTCAAAACTCAATTTTAATTCTATTTAATTCCAAATTATTTAAATTTTATTCAAAATATTTTACTGTAAATGTTTTTATGCAAACAATTATTACTGTAAATATCGAGTAAACAATTTTGATTTGTTTATCACTTCATTCATATCTGTTTTTGTAGTTTTATATTTGATATTACAGTTGTTTTATTTTATTATTAATTTGACATAAATTAAACAATTTTATGCATTTATTTTACAATATTTAAAATCAAATTTGAATTAATGTTTGTATTAATTAGAATACAATGAATTCTATGAATGAAAACGATTGCGATTTCAGTAAAACTCCGATTCGAGCGTTAAGTTTGTCGACAAGACATCAATTATCACAATATTTAAATGGAGAACAATATATAACTACGAATAATAATTTGTGTCGCGATTACAGAGGATTAGCGGAACTCATGGGCTTTTCGTACGCGACTATTAATACTTTGCGGACAAACGATCCGATGAAGAGTTTGCTCGAAATGTATGAAAACAGAAGTGACGCCACTTTTGAACTATTAATTCAAATGATCGAAAAGATCGAACGCTTCGATATCATCGATGACTTAACTCCTGTTCTCAATAAAGATGCGAAACATTACTTAAATAACAAACTAATGAAACAGTCTTCAGGTCTAAAGGATTTCGATCCAAATCTAATCTAACGTTTTGTTTCGTTTTTATAGTCGAGACAACAAACAAATCCATTTCACCCGTAATTTGCGATCCAGTGGTCATATATGACGCCTACGTCTGCTATTCAGATAAGGATATGGCTTTTGTGGATGAATTGTCTAAACGCTTGGAATCTCCGGATGTAATTGTTTTTAAAATTATTTAGAAATGAATTATAGATTAATTAATTAATATGAGAACAGATAGGATTGCGTTTATTCATTCGCGATCGGGACATGTGTTTGGGTTCGTGGGTTTACGAGTCATTCGCACAAATAGTTGACACTCAGTGTTCAAAAGTTATAATAATCTTTTCGCCCGAATTCCTGGAGTGTCCCGAATGTCGATTTCAAACCGATTTCACGACTGGACTCGCAATCGAACAAAGAAATAGAAAACTGATTCCAATTGTATACAAGACGTGTGAACTGCCGGCTATTGTACGAATGTTAACAAAAATAAATATGACTTCAGGAATACAATCTCCCTATGCGTTCACTCGATTAATTAATTCGATTAGAAATAATGTAATAAATAATGCAATCGTTTACCGACAAAGCAGTGGCTACTCATCACTTCCCGAATGTGCATCTCTTCCGTCAAATGAATCGCAACTCATTTCCATCGAAACAATAAACAGTTCAGTAATATCTTTGCCAAATGATTGTCCAAAGCCTACGGCCCCACCCCTGGTCTCCACTCAATCTTCAATAAGTAGTTCAATAATTAGTGAAATTTCTGATTTAAAAGAGAATTCAGAGAGTCTTCCAATTCTAAGCTCAGAAAAAGTGTCAAATCCTAGAAAATTGAATCATTGGATCAAATCATTCAAACAAAAGCTCAAATTTTAGCGACAAATGTCTTATTTTTGGTAATCTCTCGAAACTACTTATATTTACTTTAATGTAAAAATGCATTTATTTTATACTTTTTATAGAAGTTCTAAAAAAAGTTTTGATATTTTTTTTATAGAATTTTTATTCACTCAATAAAATTTGAAATATATTTGACTGAATTGACTTTTTGTTGGGTTAATATTCAATAGAGTGACTCTTTGTTGTCTGTAGTCCTGGGCTGCTTTAATTTGGTTAAGTTTTTTGTGACCAAATCATGTAAACTCACGTAATGATTGCGTACATCAGTCAAAGTCATACATAAAAACAAATGAAATTTTTTGTCGCGTTCTTGAAGTGCATTACGAAAGTCTTGATTGTGGGGATATTTGGCTACTTTTGCGATTATATCACCTCTTGATTGAAAGTATGAGCCAAAAGAGTCAAAGCTGTCTAGTACTTTTCCCTCGACTCCAGATAAGGCCCCAATGGTCTCGTGTTGTATATCGACGCCAAAGTTGTTTCCGTCTTCTATTTTAGGTATCATTAAATTCACCGCTAATTTCAGTACAAATATGTCTTCCATTAACTCAAGGAGTTTGGGTTTCAATATATCAATCATTTCAATCAATTCTTTATTACATTCAATGACACCGTTTGGAAATAGAAATGGTTTTGTAATAATGAGATCTTCGTCTTCCAAATTCAATTCAGTTTCTTTGGGTTTGTGTTGCGTTGGCTTATCAGCCAAACCCTCTTCGGAGTGAGATTTGGGAATTAGAATATTTATGTCTAATGTCTTGAATTCAACATTTGGCAAAAATTTTTCCAAACACGACATTAATTCTAAATCCAATATTTTTTGGGGAAATTTCTTTAGAACCAACTCTTCCGCATCTTTTTTAACTTTTTCTTTAAAGGACTCGATTTCTTCGTTAGTTTTATTTGACATAATTTCGATGAATAAAAATTTATTTGATTTCCTCAATAATTTGCTGAATATTTTTAAAATATCTCTAAGAATTTTAACGGTTTTTATTACTTAGCGATTAAATTTAAAATAAAATAATTGTATTTAATATAAAATTCGGGTAAAGTACAGTTATCCCTATTTACTTTATTGTTAACTCGCTTAATAATTGATTATATGTACTATTGTTTTGTATTAGTGAGATAGAGTCAAAATGAAACGACAAACCTTACCAAACCTAATTAAATCTTACCATAACTGAGTTATACAGTAATTTCTTTTTTGGTAAGTTCTGAAGTTGTT
>JAQGCF010000508.1:0-10016 GCA_034699405.1 Hermanniella punctulata | reverse complement strand
GATGAAACATTACTTATTAATAGAGATAAAGGAACGGGAAAAATAGTGTTTGAACTGCAGTTATAGAAAAGTTCGCGTTAATACAAAAAAATTGTTTGAATTCATAGCTTATTTAAATATTATTCAAATTTTCATTCATTATCATACAGAGTTTTGCAATACTAACTTTGTTGGTTTTTTTCGATTTATTCCCAGTTCTCTTTACCAAATTCAGTGGAATTTTTTTAAGAATACCTATTTAGGTACCGACAAACTCTACTGTTCAAAATTTTTGTATTTGCACATATACCCATGAGCATAGGCAATAACGGCTCAGGTAAAACTGTCATATTATTGTGAAAGCTGAACAAGCAAATTAATTCAGCACAAAAAATTAATTGATATATCTAAAATTGTTTCTCAAAATTCCTACGTGTTAAGCGTCGTGAGTAATTTAAATATAAAATTTTCAAAATTTTATTAAACTCTAGCATAGGTATTACTTGAGAAAAACTTATGTTTTTATAATCATTAGAAAGGTTTTGAAATACTCTACAAGTTTGCCATTAGTTACTTTTTCGAAATTTGACTTCCCTGTAATCCTTAGGCAAAAACATTATTTTCTATTGCTTTTATCAATATTTTAATATTACTCTAATATTGTTTAATATTTTTAAAATTGTTTTTTTAATAAAAGCAATAGAAAATAATGTTTTTGCCCAAAGAATACAGGGAAGTTAAATTTTGAAAAATTAACCAATGGCAAACTTGTAAAGCATACGTTACCAAAAGGTGACTCGCGAGTCAAAACAATACACATTTCTACTGTATATGCAGAAGATTTTAAGAGCAATTCAAAAACAATATTTATTACGGAACTCATCAAATGACCAATTCTACAATTTTTATATTATACATGAAATCGCACTAGAATCTTATGTGCATTCCGAAAATGAAATCGAAAAATTTCTGTCTCTTATAATTTTCGACTTATTCGAAATCGAAAATTGAAAGTTTTTTTAATTATCGAATTTTTGAAAAAATTATTAAAGTTTCTAGAGAGAACTTTTTGATTTATTCGACTTTAAAGATATTCAATTTTATATTTGAAGTCGAATAACTCAAAAGTTATGAGAGCTATAATTTTTTCGACTTAATATTCGAAATTAGATAAAATTCTAGTCCGATTTCATTCATAATATGGTCGAGTTGGTCATGCAATGAGTTGGTCGAATACCTTTATTACATACACTGTCATATGTCATACAGTATTTGAACGTATTATAATCTCTTAATAGAATAGATATAAATTACACATACAGTATTTTCTTTCCCTATATTTTTTGGGATCGCCTGTTGTAGAGTATTTCTAACCTTTCTAATGACTATAAAAACATAAGTTTATCTCAAATAATACCTGGCCAGAGTTTAAATTTTTTTTTGAAAATTTTATAATTAAAATACTCCCGACGCTTACCACGTAAGAATTTTGAGAAACCATTTTAGATGTATCAATTAATTTTTTGTACTGAGTTAATTTGCTTGTTCAGATTTTACAATAATATGGCAGTTTTACTTGAGCAGTTATTGCCTGTGCTCCTGTGCTCACGGGTATATGCGCAAATACAAAAATTTTGAACAGTAGAATTTGTCGGAACCAAAAGTATGTATTCTTAAAAAAAAGTTTAAATAATTTTGGTAAAGGAAACTGGGAATAAATCTCAAAAAACTGACAAAGTTAGTTTTGAAAATCGCTGTATATTCCCTGATAAAGATACCAGTAATGGTTCGAAAGCGTTCGGAATAAAGATTTATAATTTTATTAAATAATTTAATTCATAATTTTTTCGCTAAGTCTACAGAGTTAATAAAATTCATTAAAACTAATTTATTTGCTATTCTTTATTACCCGAAAACGCAATGACTCTAAATATTAGGAAAGAGTTAAATTAGTGAATACGCGCTCACTTTTCATTATTATAAAACATTGGCCGAATTAAGGGACACCATTTAGGTTAATACTCTCGCGTACTGTTTACTAAAGGTTTCATAAAAAGCGCACAAAAATGATTTGTCTGTCCTTTTCATAACATATAACACGTGCGACAGTGTCATAGTTTATGTGCACTTTTAATTGTTTTACAACACTTTAAACTATTGATTTAAAATTTTTTTGTTATTTATTAATCAAATTATCGTTTATTTGTGTAACGGTTTTATTCATTTAGCGAAAAATTAACAGAATTGAACACAAATACTGTTGTAAACCAGGTATTCATTGCTCTACTTTTAAAGTATTTCTACAAAAATATTGTATAACTTGTATACAATATTTTAAGTCATCCAAATATCATATCATATGTGTATTTCGTCATTAAATAGATTTTATTTCATTTAATTTATTTTTAAACAAATTTATAAAATGTTTGCAAAGTTTTTGAAATTATCTTCGAATCAATTCTTAAAAAATTATTTTCTTCATAGAATTCTTGTGCAAAAAGTTAAGATAAGGTTTTGCTCGAGTAGTAAATTCTTTACTAATCTAAAACCCGATGTAAAAGACATGGATAGCAAAAGTATTGACGGAAATGACATTAACGACGAGTCAGTCATTCCTCCAAACCTAATGTCTGGTCAATCGATCGGTAAATTCCATCAATACATGAACGCAAAGAAATTTGAAAGAAAACCAAAATTTGAGTCTTATTTTGTCGATTCGTTTTGGGTCTCAAGAGTTCATTTAAGTGAACCCAAAGAAATCATTTTCTGCGGCAAATCTAAGCGAAAGCGCACTTCGTTAGCAATCGCTGCGGCGAAGGGTTTGTTGTATTTAAGAGCTAACAGTATGTCTTCACTCATGTCTTTATTTAATCCCAGAATTATATAATTTTTGTGTTTTAGAAATTTTGGACAATAATTATAATTCTATTCTATCGACTCCTAAACAAAGACAAGAAATCTATGACTCAATGAGAACTCCCATTGATATAAATCCAATCGACAGTCATCTGAAAGAAAACATGAAATCTTTTGTCAACGATTTTGATGAAAAATTAAAAGAATCGGTTCTTAATGTTTGTCGAGATTTTGATGAAAAATGTCTTAACATTGATTCAGATTACTTGGATTCAGATAAAGAACTCATTGATTCACTTTCCAACACAAGTGATTGTTTGAAATACGTGCGAAATGTTATTAATAGTAAAGTATACGAAGAACCCAATGATTACGTCTTAAATGAAAGGGAAGAAACTCTCAAACAATTCATTGAACAAAGAAAACAAAAGCTAAAAGTGAATCAAAAGTTCGCAAAACTTCGTGAAAGTGTAGGACAACTACCGATTGCGAGATTCAAACAACAAATTTTAGAAGCCGTCCAACAAAACAGAGTTCTCGTGATATCGGGCGACACCGGATGTGGCAAAACAACTCAATTGCCTCAATATATCTTTGAAAATGAGATAAATGAGGAAAGAGGAGCCTTTACTAACATAGTGGTAACACAGCCGCGACGTATATCTACTATATCTATATCTGAACGAATAGCTCAAGAGTTTGGTGAAGAAGTAGTCGGAAATTCTATTGGATATCACGTGAGGTTCGATAAAATTATTCCCAAACACGAAACGGGAAATATACTCTTCTGTTCTGCGGGAATACTTCTGCGAAAACTTGAGAGTAATCCGAGTCTCAAAGGTGTGAGTCATGTGATCATCGATGAAGTGCACGAAAGAGATGTCATAATTGACTTTCTGTTAGTTTTACTGAAAAGAGTTCTCTTTTTGAATCCAAATATTCGTATAATTCTTATGAGTGCTTCAATGAATGCCAATCTATTTGTTGAATATTTCTCGTGTCCTCTCATTGAAATACCCGGTCGTTGTTATCCCGTTCGACACTTTTATTTAGAAGATTTCGCCCAAAAAATTGGAGCGAATTTGTCCGAAAAAAATGTACCAAAAAATCCAAAAATTGACGGAAACTTGATTTCAAATTTGATTAATTATATTGACCGCAATAAAAGTAACGGCGCTGTCCTTTGCTTCCTTCCCGGTTGGGCTGAGATTCAAATGGTTTCAAATTTTTTATCGAATCAGAATTCCAACAATTTATTGGTAATACCGGTTCACTCAAAACTCCCGCATTCAATGCAAAAACTAATTTTCTCCAAACCGCCGCTTGGGGTCAGAAAAGTGGTTTTGGCCACAAATATTGCCGAAACTTCATTAACTATTGATGACGTCGTTTACGTAATAGATTCTGGATTAGCCAAAGAGATGCGATACAATCCTCTGCTCAATGTATCCAATTTCGGCACTAATTGGATATCTAAAGCAAATGCTAAACAAAGAAGTGGTCGCGCAGGTAGGGTCAAAGAGGGCGAGTGCTATAGGCTTTATACCAAAGAAATAGAAAACACACTTATGAATGACTTTCCAATCCCTGAATTATTACGAATACCTTTAGAGAATGTTGTGATGCAAACAAAACTTCATTGTCCACAAGAAGTTGTCCAACAATTCCTGTCAGAAGTACCTCAACCGCCAACCACTGAAGCAATTAATAGTGCCCTCAAATCGTTGAAAGAAATTAAAGTTTTAGATGAAAACGAAAATCTCACGAATTTAGGCAAAAGAATTGTTAGTTTTACTACTCATCCAAGACTTTCCGTTGCTTTAGTTTATTCAGCAATGTTTGGGTGTTTGCGATCAGTTGTAAGACTAGTCTCGCAATTAAGTGAAAATCGCGAACCATTTCATGTAATGCCAGACCAGAGGTCTCTAATAAGACAAATAAAAAAAGATTTTTCAATGGATATGCTTTCGGATCACATCTCGTTAATACATATGACTACTCAATACGAAGATTCACCCCTAAGAGAAAGACATGAATTTTGTGAAAATTATCATTTAAGTGATTACGCGATGAAAAATATTACGGAAACACAAAAAATTTTTGCCTCACATTTAGAAGAATCAGAACTTATTCCTCAATACTGTTGGGATGACTACAAAAGTGATGTCAACATTAATTGGTTTCGAAAACAATTAATTATTGGTTCACTTATACCCTCTTTTGTACCAAATTTTGTCAGATTTATGAGAGGAGACATAAAAAAACGAAAAATAAATGACAACCAATTGTTTGCTTTTGATGTTAACACTGGCCGTAAAGTACGGTTTGTTAGCGAAAGTGTGTTTCAAGATATCAATTGCGAAGATTTTGAAAAACTATCGAAAAATATTATCATTTATTTCGGTAGTTTTTTCTCAGAGGACTCCCGAATGCTAACTCTATGCGATGCGTCAATCGTTTCTCCATTAAGTCTCATATTATTCTCAGGAAATAAATTTGAATTTGATTTTAGTTATAACTCACAGAATACAGACAAAAGTGTAGTTATATTACGTAATAACACATATTTGCGATTTAACGTCAATAGTGAAGACCTGCAACTCATTGATCGATGGATTTCTATATTCACTCTCTTTAGGAAATGGTTTTTAATCCCAAAAACAATTACCGAAACTGACTCTAAAGAAAATGATCTCATAATTAATTACTTACGAGAATTCATGGAATTGACCGACGAATTACTTCGAGACGACTCTCTTTAATAATAGTTATTTTTATTCATATCTTATTAGAATACATATGAATTATATTACACTTTTCTAAACCGTTCAAATCGTTCATAATTTATACAATATTTCAAATTCTTTTTAATTAAGTTTGAAAACCTTTGAGTGATTTTGTAATACTTGTGATTATCTTTAATAAAGTGAATAATTTGATGCACTTAAAGGTTTCTGTGATAATTCAAATAGAGTTTGAGAGCATAAGGAAGTGGTAATGCATTGATATTTTGTCTCATCAAATATGAATAGCTTTCTTTGTCCTCTTCTATCGGTTTCTTTTCGACTTCGTCTTCAAATTCTTCAGATTTTGTTTCTTTGTTTTTGACAATATTTGTCACTTCGTGTTCACAATTACTGGTATCAGAATCTGAATCAAAATCTGCGAGTGCTATGCGTTTGAAGATAAGTCCTGTCGCGCGATGTATACGATGTAAAGGATAGAGAGAAGCACTCGGTTCTGAAGATTTCGATCCAGAATTAGAGCTAACCGTTTGTGGGGGAAGATTGTCGTCTTCATCGTCTAAAACAAAATTATTTTAAATTTAGGACACATTTCGTCAAATTAATAGCATTTAATTACCGGTAATACTAATACTTCTTTTTGTTCTCTCAATCGTTGCATTCATGTCGGGTTCTTCAGTGTCTTCTTCGACATCCATTGGATTATCATTGAACTCATTGTCAGCTTTGGATTTGTTTTTATCGAATTCTTGGTCTCCGTTACAAACTTTTTGTTGAGAGAAATCGATTGAATTATTGTCTGATTCGTGATTATTGACCACTTGTTGGAAAACAGCGGTAATAGAAGTCGCGGCCGCAACCACTCGACTCGAAAACGAATCATTTGAATTGTCGCGATGTATATCCCTCTGACTGGTATTACTACTGATCTCATCAGTTGTGGCATCACTTTCTTCGAAAATAGGTATAATGACGCGACGGTTACATCTTCTGACTGGTCGGCGAACTCTACCCCCAGAATCACTGTTTCTATTCTTACGTGAAATTTGTCTTTTATTGGATCCACTTTTCAATGCAATGGATGGGTGTTCCGCCTCCGCCTTCTTTCTCAACTGAACTCTTATTACTGAACGACAAACATCTCTCAGCGAAAGGGGCTCTGAATCGGCTGTTCGTAGAGTTTATTAATTTTTTAAACTCATTCACTATTTATAGGGTTTTTGTCAAAACTCACGTAATTTAACGGCATTTAAAGCATCCTTTGGTGTCGGCATAACTAGTGATGCAAACGAGACGGGAAGAACACTCTTCACACACCAATTGGTTTCAGTGGTTCTCGTGATTTGAAGCAAATGATCATTTAATGGCATCACTAAAATCCCTCCGACTTTAATCAGATTTTTCATATACTTTTCGTGTTCGGGAGGACACGAAGCACCGCAATAGACTCTATCGTATTGTCTCATTGACGCGGTATCGATGAGAAGACAATTTCCAACTTTGAATTTGGGATCACAGAACTCGTATTTGTCGATCGCCAGTGAATTCATTTTGAATTTGTAGAGCTTTTCGTTCGCGTAGTCGACGACATCCGAATGCAGTTCCACACCATGATTGACACCATTAGGTCCCAAAATGAGTCCAACCATTGTACTCAAATAACCGGTACCACTGCCCAGATTCAGAAATGATAGGCCACACTCCAAGTTTAGCGCTTCCATCACTTCCGAGTAAATACAGGGGGCTTTGGTTGGGGCAACACATCAGTATCTGTTTATAATAATTAAGGTAAATGTTATATACCAGACAGATGTAGGTTCCCATGCTTCCAGGCCAGGTCACGGTAAGCGTTCTCAATACACCCGTCGGCGTAATAGTGCGCGCGATCTACTGCTCGGAATATACTTTCGATTCGACGCGATTTTATATAATCCGCTTCAACTAAATTGTCTATCAGTTCGTCATTGTCTTCACCTGCACTCACGGCTCCGCCCATTATTGGTTATAACTTTAACTATTATTAATACTCTTATAATAAAATATGACAAATGAATAGTAAGTAATAATTAGAATAACTTCTATTTTAAATGGTTTCAGAGATAAGGTTTGGAATTAAAGCAATTTTTCGAATAATTTTAAGCATTAATGAAATCATTTGATAATATCATTGATTAATTAAAATGGGTTAACGTTTATAACAATTTACTCAATCATATAATTGAAGGCAAACTCATCTTATGTTTAAAATTAATATTACTTTTTATTCAAAATTAGAGCAAATAGTGTTGTGTTTTGAAACTATTTGATAACCATTTGGTTTAGTTTGTAATTTGCAAACAACAAACAAAACATGATATCAATTAATGATTATTTCCATTAATCAAAACATATGTCATTTTATCAGTTTTTAAAAAATCCAATCATAAGTAAATAAACACAAAAATCGATACTTTTTACAAATAAACGCTAAGAAAACAATTTATAAAAATATTAATTAACTTCTCGTCAAAACTATTACTGCTTTAAATGATATATTGATTTAAAGAAAGGTTTTATAAAGAAAAGTAACTAAAGTAAAGTAAAGCCATAATTAAATCACTTATGTATCCTTCAATTTGTAATCACATGAACTCAACTCAAGTACTTTTACACTAAAATCTTATATATTTACGACTTAATCAAATATTTATTATAAAACTAATTAATTCATCAGATTTTCAAATTATACGAATTAATCGATTAATTATTAGAATTATTTATAAAATCTAAACAAATCTAATCATCAAAAACAACCATAAAATTAGAAATACTTACGAGAATTGAATCCTTTGAGTGAAATAATAGTTCAAATCCAATACTCGAAATGGATTTATTCGCTAATTATTTGTTCGCAAAATTATAACTTTGTTTGATATAAAAAATAGTGAATATAAACATCAATAATAATACAAATCAAAATACTATTAATAAACTGTACTTTAATGTAAACTTTAAATCGCTGTTCATTAAATACGTTTAATAGTTCACTGTTGAAGCCCTTGTCGTACGTAAAACAATAATAGAATACAAAATATTTGTATAAAAATTAGTGTATTTTGAAGTTTCTTTAACTAATTGCCAATATTTTCAATTGCCGTAAATGCTTAGTATTAGTCGAAAAACAAGTTGTGTTACTAACTTGTAAATCTGATTACAGTAACGCCTAATCATATAAGCGTAATATCTGGCATTGTATCTAACAGCTGACAACCCCCAACAACAAGCAATTCGCGTATTATACAGTCATAAAATCTATAATACATAATAAGACATTTAATAAGGGCTTTTAAATGTTGAATATAATAAGGGCACAAAACTTGAGTATATTCTTAGAGTGTAAAAGTACCAAATATTTTAACACAATCTTCTGTGCAATTATAAAACTTTTTAAACTTCTTCGTGAGTTATCTATAAATTATTTTTTATCATCAAATAGTCTCTATTGAAATAAAAATAATTTTATAACTGAATGTATTAATGATTGTTTAAATTATGTGATTGCTTTCATTTAACCCTAAAGTATGTAAAATGTTGGTTAAAGTTTTGTGCCCTTTGCATCTAAAATAAACATATTGTTATGCACACAATCATTCATTGGTTGTTTTGTACAGTACAGTATTTTCCAAGACTTTCATTCATTTTCTACCGCTCCATGTGTTTACTTCCCTCCAATATTTTAGCTATTATTACTATTTTTATTATTTATTATTTCCTAACAATTAATTCTCATTCTATAGTAACCCTATTTAGTATTTTTAACCCAAACCTAATTGAAACCTAACCCAATCTTAACTCATTCTGAACTAACTCTCAATCGAGAACAAAAATCTTTGATCTTATTTGATCTGTAATTAATTTTTACAGAAATGATGATAAAACAAATATATTGAGAATTTGTTTCAATGATTTATAAAAAAAAACAATTCATGTAATTGTTGTCGGAAATGATGACCGAATAGATATCTGATCGTAAATGCTTTCAATTAATTAATTAATTATTTGAATGCGTTAAATGTTGAAAGAAGCGATCACTGATCCGACTCTTATCAAATCATTTTAAATAATATAACACCGCTTATAATAAATAACTAAATATTGCTGTGATTTTAAGTTTGGTATTGATTTAGTATTGAATACATTTAAAATTTTAGACAAAGAAAAGATTTTACAATACATATGATATAAACATATTTACAATACATTTTTAAACAGATTTTTTAAATACAAAATTAAGATATGTTTAAGAATGCATTAAATAATTATATACCGTATGCGGTATATAATGGAAAAGTTTTTACACTAAAGTCTAATTTACAGTATGTTTACAACACATTTAAGGCTTACAATAATTTATAAAAATAGAGTTTAAATACAAATGATTTTAAAATAGATATAATT
>JAQGCF010000507.1:0-10018 GCA_034699405.1 Hermanniella punctulata | reverse complement strand
AACTACACTATAATTAATATTTTGATGTTCTCAGTGGTAAGATTTTGTCTTCTGACTGTTAATATATTTTATATAAAGAAAATGAACTCTCGACCTCAGCAGATACAATCGGTCCAATCTTATTTAATACTCGTTGTTTGAAATATTAATTTTTATCGCTTATCTCTTGTGTTATTATAAAACACTATAATCATTTTTAAAATCGAGAATAAAAATATCAAAATCGGGAAAACTCTCGAATAAATTTATGAAAATCGGGAAAATTCGGGAGTTATGAGTGGCAAAATCGGGAAAATCGGGAAAATGAAATTTATTATTTGAAGTCTTCATCACGAGAATCGAATTAATATTAAGTCATATCTTATCTAAGATGAACCATATAAAATCGGGAATTCCCGATAATTCTCGTCTCTGATTATAGTCTAAGAAAACTAATCTCTTATTATTTGGTTTCGTAATAAATAAGTAATAACTTTGTGTCAAATATAAGATAAATAAGTTTTTCGGAGAAAAATTGTTTAATATATTACTAATATTTTGAGTTATTATCAATAAATTATTGCACCCCTGGAGTGAGTTATAGGTATTTTTTGTAATACATAACTTAATGCATATTTTATGTCATATAATGGCAATCTAGTGCAGGTAGTACTGTACTAATACTTTATTATTAAACATTTGCCAAATCTATAATAAAAAAGTTTTCAAACTTAAGGTTCTCATAGTTTAGCTCAGGATATGATAAACGAGTATTGAGTAGTGCTCGAGCATATGTACTCTGCACTCCTTAACACAAATAACATTAAAATATCATACCATCCAATTCCCAAAACGACTGCACCGAACAATTTCACTGCCAACCAATTTGTATCCTCTTTTGCACCGATAACGAATACCCCCACCGGTATGAGCGGTAATAATCTCAGCATTGGGCACATTCTCGGGTAGACCGCAATCCTCAGAGGACTTAAACAACTTAAGTCCACACAAAGTTATATTAGTTGAGTTAAATGTCTCGTGGAATCCGTTGGTATTTATGTGTAGATTTAACTGAATTATCTTATACTCATACATATAGGGACTGATATATCTGTTATCACTGGTAGGAAAATAAGTTTTTAAAATAACTATAATTTATGATAAATTTGAATACCTTTGAGAGTCAGGACTATCGCATCTGAATGAGACAATTGTTAAATAATTGATTGTTTCGATAACTTTAGTTAATTTACACACAATTCTGTTGTTATAGTTGTAATAGAGAGGCATATCTGCTGTGATCGGCGACTCTTTTTTCAGAGCTGATGCCCTCTTAATCGAAAAAAATTCATCGGTCAAGTCATGGAATATTTTTGATGTCCCAAATCGTACCGCAAAATAGGATACCTTGACTGCAGTCGTAAGATATAGATTTATTGTGTATTTCTCGCCTTTAGTTATGTTTATTGTAAAACAATTTTCCGCATCTTTCGAATAGAGATTAAAAATTTGATTACAAATTATTATTTATCTTAAAGTCATTACCGCTTTCTATATAATTCCAGTGCTCGTCACTACTATTATAAGTCACGGTATGGCTTAGACTTGAAGTCTCAGATGTTTGTTGTATGGATGAGATTTTAGTGACATCAGTGCCGCCGACGGGTTCAAAACATTTACCTATTGGTCCAACCCATGACCCGTTAACACAAGTTCGGGCCTCGAAATCACTGCCCATGAATTGGAACTTTGATTCGCAGTGATATGTAATAACAGATCCGTTGGAATAATATGGCATTAAGTCGATTCGTTGTCTATATGCAGCCACATATATCTGCAAAAGTTGTTTGTCATATGTGTACACTTTTGCATATCTCGGTATTGCAGGTATACCGCACTGGTCCGGCCTGTGCTGATGTTTTGCACTAAATTATTAATAAAAAGTTTGTTTTATTATTATAATCAATACAAAAGACATTGTTTTATTCATTAAAATACACTTTGAAAGCAATGAATATAACATTGAGCATAGGTAGTGTCTCAGAACATGAGCATTCTATGAGATAAACCACTAAAAAATTAGTGCAAAAGTCCTATTAAACACTTGAAAGTCATTTGTTTTAAGGAATTTTTGAACTAAAACTCATTTATTTTCTAATAAATATTTCGCAAAAATCTCTATATTTAAACCTCAAGTATTTATTGCATTCCATGTGTTTGACTATCAAATTAAGTCCAATATAAACTCAATTATCAGACTTACAATTCCGGTAGTTTTGATTCTGTTTTGAGAAATCTCTCATTCAATTCAGACCAATATATAGTAAAGTCAGTTATGTCTAAAGTGATGTCAAAGAGAGAAACAATAATTAAATTAGAGATAAAAATAGGATTTTATTAAATTTATTGAATGCCATCAAATAATCTCATCAATGCCAAACCTACCTACGCATACGGGCTCTTCACCACTCCAGGTGCCATCAACTTGACAAAAACGTATGGAATCTCCAATCATTGTTTGATTATTTTTGTCGGAAATACAGGAATAAATCGCTTGTGAACCGTTGATGGCTGTTATATTACCGTAACTGCTATACAGATTGGGGTACTCCACAGACAAATTCAAATTATCCATATCTTCCTTACTCCTGAATGGACACGTCTTATCAGGTATACACGTAGGAAATGGGTCCAACCATTTGTTATTAAGACCACAAATAACAATCTCATTGAGAGTTAAAAATAAAAAAATTCAATTTTGCATAAAATTCATTAAAAAATTTTATATAAATGAATATAATCTCAATAAATACCTCATTTCCCACTAAATGAAATCCCTGTTCGCAGAGAAATCTAAATCCATTCGGTATACCGCGGCGATCATTGGGGTCATACACGGGAGTATAGTTAGAATACATGGGCACATCAGGACTGCCACACGAGCCACTAGTAGTTGATAGCGATTGGAATGTTTCCGAAACATGTAATTCGCAAACAGTTATTTCATTGACAGCAAAAGTAACGGTTATATTAGACACGGTATTCAAGAGTTTTGTTAACAATTCATGGGTGTTCTCATTCCTGTCCAAACTTTTAAACTCACAAATGAATGAATATCTCATTAGTTTGTCGTTCGTGTCCGAAGGGGATACTGCTTGAGGTTTGCAGTCCCGGTATTCACTCACAAAAACACTTTTTATAACATTTTCACTCTTATTGACATCGATTTTGTAGAGATTATTAGTCTTATAGACAACAATTACCACCGAATAAATAGCTCTCATTTCCCATTTGAAGTGTAGTCTCCACTGAAGACTCGAAACACTTTCAGTAATCCGGGAATTAATGCATTCAACCAGGTTTTGCGGATTAGCATAATATGTCATCATTTGATAAGTTTCTAGGTTTCGGTGGGCATTGTAGTCATAGTATCGGATGTAATAAAACTTATCGATTGTGTGGTTCTTAATGTCTATCATTTCAACCCTTTCTAATGAACGTCTGGGGACTTCACTCACTAAACATTATTTAAATTATAATAAAAATTATTTTAAACAATAAATTAAATACTGTATTAATCTTAGAGTTAGATAAAGTTGTTTGTAGTCTAAGATAGTATAGTATAGTATCTGTTCTTTCAATTAATTATAATATTTTAGTTATAATTTGTTTAATATTTTTATTGAGTTTAAAACAAATTCTTTGAGACAATTCCCTAAGAGTAAGATAAGTGTATTAAATGTGACAATAGTTACCACAATGAGGTATATCTCCCTTCCATTTGCTTTTAACACATTGTCTCGACTTATTGCCCATCAAATTCATGCCAACGAACTCACAGTAATACTCAACTACATCGTCTTCAAGATAAGTGTGTGTTAATGGTCTTACCTTCATGTGCACAGGTATGGCTGGAAAACCACAGTCACATCTAATATGTAATACATTTATTAATAAAATTAAAAGTGTGAACAACTTTAATAAAGACATATTGAAGTAAAGGATTTATTTTTACAAATGTTTATAACTTTGAAATTTTTTATTCTTTTCATTAAAAATACTTTATTTAGTATAAAATCTAAAATACCATTAATTTTTGTATACACAGAATCCTGAGTTAAAACGATGTCCATGTGTTCAAACAAAACCATTTTTGAGTTTAATTTGATTACACAATACATTTTGAATAACAATTTACTCAACGTGTCCACAATTTAATGCCTATAATGTAAATACTTATCCGCAAAATTTTTATTGTCTTCTGATATAATTTGATTAATTTCCAGAAAAAAGTTTCAATAAATAAAAAAAACTTTTTTAAGAGATTACAAAAATTAGAGAAATAGAGTAAGAAGTAAGAAATGTTTGATTACTTAAATAAATAGAGAGAATTTGAAAACATTTAAATAAAGCAAACATTAATAAAAATTTATTTAAAATTGTATCTAAACTTTATTTGACTAAAAATTTTAAAAATAATTAATTTATTCAATTAATCAAATATGAATGCATTGAAAACAGTGAATAGAAAGTACAGAATTGTATATAAAAAGTTACAGTAGTTTACATTTAATAAAGTAGAATACAAAAAACTAAACTTCAGAATCAAGAGTTTTCAATACTAATCATCAGTTATGGGTAAGCCATCATCATCAAGAATAGGCGATGAATAGAGCACCGGGTGTTCTATCTCTATGACTTTCAAATCACTTTCAGTTAGATAATAGGCATTTGGATTACCAATTCTTTTGTTTAAGTAAAAATATTTGTATGACTGTTCACAAGGCCTTAGAAGATCTTCAGGTCGAGTGCAGGTCATAGTTAACTGATTAAAGACTGTTCCGGGACTGCATACAAATGTGTATTTTCTGAATGTTTTCTTCTAAATAAAAATTATGTTAAATTCTGAAATAAATTAATTGCAAAAAATTAATAAAAATTAATTAATGTCATACTCTCTGTGCAAATGTATAATAATTGGATTCACAGACGTGAAACTTATGACAGCTTTAGGAAAAAGAGAAATATTTTAAATAAAAAAAGTGATTTTAAATTTAGATTTTTAATACTTGTGCTCAATATCAGCATAATATCCATTAGAGCTGCATATAAAAGACTTATGGGATGATTTGATGACACGATTCCATCGATTTATTTTTACATAAACACTCCCATCGCTCTAATTTAAATTTTAAATATAATAATTTAATATTAAGAAAATTCTTGTATTACTAGAATATTAGGAATAAATTAGGGATAATATAAATAGAAAAGAATTCTATTAAATATGTGAAAGAATTTTTTTGAGTCTATTCGCTATAATAGAATTATGAATGAACTTTTGGCTACAAATTGTAGCCTACTTGTGCTACAATGAATAGGCCCAAAGTCACATTCAATTGTTAAATCCTGTAATAAAATATTTATTATATTTGTATAAAATATTTTTATTTTAATAGAGTTTAAGAGTTTAGTAACAATACATAAGAATAAAATATATATTACTTTATGTAAACTATAAGTATTAGTTATAGTTAGCAATAAATTGAATAGTATTAAAATGCTTGAGTCCATCACATTATGATTTAAGTGATTAATTCTTGAATAATTCAACTTTTATATGATTATGTATTCTCTTAAGAGTTATATAATGAATCCTTGGTTTAAAAATTTTAAGCATTCGTTTGTAAATTAAATTATATTTAATTTAATTTATGACATCATTCAGTGCAAGGAATAAATTAATTAAAAGTGGAATTATTGCTTAATTTGTATTTATAAATCTTCAGAACAATTATAAATAATTTACTTAAAGAATTCATTAAATAATTTGCATCAAAATTATTATTATAAAGAGTTGTTTCAACAAACATAATATCATAAAAAATTTAATACAATAACAATTAAATCTTTTGCTGAAATTATTACTTTAATGTCTAAAATTGATACACACTTTTGCTTTTGCTATTTTAGATAAAATAATATTTATAAAGATATTTAAATAAATGCCAAAATATTTACAAAAAATTTTTGAATGGAATTTTTGCCTCATATTTATATTTTTGTTGCGATAACTTTGATGTTTTTTCAATGTCAATGATATTTATAGTGAAAAATAATAAATATTCTTTATAAAAAATAAGCCTGGTCACTTTTCTAAAAACCCAACTGTGTATACACTGATACACTGTGTTTATTATATTGATAAAAATGATAAAGTAATGCATTAATTTACTAACAGTTTTATTTATAAACCTTTGAGTTATAAATCCATAGATTTTATCAAAGATTGAGTTAGTATTATATAAATAGATGAGTAGTATACAGTATAGAGATTAAAAAATTATTATCTTTTTTTTATTAAACTTATTTATAATCTATAAGTTTTATATAAATTCAAAAATTATTACTTTTATCTGCTATCTAACCAGAACACCCTTTATTATGTGACCAAAAGTTACACCTTTGTGCTGAAATAATTAGAATACATATAATTATTAATCCCTAGTTGTAGATAATTATCTAATTATCTAAAAGATAAATAAAGGTCTTCAAAGAAAAACAAAATTTTATATTAACTTTATTTTAGATATTTGTAAACTAATCGCACGAATTTAAAATGATGTCAAGTGTTTTCAATACCTTTAATCAAATTAAATAAAAATATGTTATTAGAAAAAAATAATCAAATGTTTTATTTTAAAAATTTAATATTTTAAATAAAAATAATTATAAATACAAAACAAAATTTATAATTTGTATAAAAAATTATATTCAAATATAAATACATTTTAAAACTATTTTGTAATTGATTTGAATTATTAAAAATATTAAAGTATTGGAAATCTGTTTATAAAGAAAAGACAGAGTTTTAGATTTATATCATATTAAGGACTTTATAAAAATAGATTTTTGCTTTATTATTCTAACCCAGATATTGTTAGATATTAATTAATGCTATTTTATACAATGTCTAAAATTTATTAATGAAATTATAAGATTTAAAGATAACTCAATTAATACCTGATAACAAACTAAAGTTAATTTTCAAAATTAAATAAATTTAAAATTGATTTAACATATAAAAACTTATTTCAATTGGATTAATAAGCTGTGGAAATATAGAGGAGCTCAATGAAAATTTTCAATAGAATGACCCAATTTGTATAATATTCCATTAAATATAATAATATGTAATTTCAATAAAAAATGATTATTTTAGACAATATTAAAAATTTTCAACATTATGTCGATCGCTGTTTAACAAAAAAAAAGTCAATTCAATACAATTTTTAATGAGACAAATGTGCTTTTATGTAGTAGAGTTTGTGCCAATGTTAAAGTAAAACAAGTTCTATATATACTGTATCTTAAAAAGCAATATTGTTTACAGTTCTCTAATTAAAGAATTACTAATTTGATTAAAACCAAAATGTTTTCATTTGATAAACTTATTTATATTCGTTACAAAATAATCTTATTTTTAATGTTGGGTTTTAGCACTACTAAGATCTGCTTCAAACTAATTGCATTCACCACATGTATGACTACAGGTAGTTGAGAATGATATGGCATAAATATATTAATGTATACAAATCTAGAAACGGAATTAATTTGTATTAATCAAAATTACAAATTAAAATCCAAATATAATCTGTTTCTTGGCTTCTAATAAACATAAATTATTTTGGTAGTAAAGTCCCTTCTCTAGTGACTTGAGTAACCATCAAATTACTGTATATACACTTTAATTAAAATTAAATATTTAGATTCGATAACTCAAGCATTTCATAAATGGGTACTGTTTTTAGCTATCATATTGAGTTTTAGTAAACAAATAATTCATTACTTTTATCACTAATAATATTTATTTACTTAAAGCTAAAAATATTGATAAGAGCTTCAAATGGGATTCATTGATAATTCTAGTGATAACTTAAATTAACCCTTCCGTGAAATGTGTGCCAATACCAGTAAATCACAGTCAGCATAAAATTTATACAGTATTAAAACAGTTAACACAACCATTTTTGTACTCATAAAACAAACCATATTTTTCCACTGCTTTTAGTTTAAAAAATCAAAAGACAAATATGACAATAAAATGAGGGATAAATTTTTGCGAGTTTATTTAGGTAATACAATCCGGATCAGACCAGTCTATTATCTTTTTCTATTATCTACCCCCTATATCATGCAGTAGAAGTAAATGCAATTTTAGTTAGTATTATCAAAATAAACAGTTTTAAAGTTATGAATAAATATTCAAAAAAATCTATAATAACTTAGACATTTTCCGAACACAGGGAGTTTACAGTCATAGCTGTGTCTTACAAGTAGGTCAAGTTTGTTATAGAAAGCTGATTAAGCGCTGGAATTATCTTTATATGAGATCAGTATTTCAACACTAATCAGTGCTAATATCAGCTGATATACGCCTATAAACCTTCATAACGTCAGAATAGCGTATATGTTATGCATGGCTTTTGTTGGATACGCTATATAGAGTGCATTATCTAACTCTAGCAGAGTGGCGCAGTGGAAGCGTGCTGGGCCCATAACCCAGAGGTCCGTGGATCGAAACCACGCTCTGCTAAACTTTTTTTACATTTGAATATTTTTTAACCGCTTTAAACATATAAATAATATTCTTATATGATTTATAATTTCGCAATAAATGTTATTGAAGTCAATGGTTGCGCACAAAGTTTAACTAATATTTAATTGATTGATAAATACAACAAATTTCATGCATTTATCAATTAGAAGAGATAATACATAAAACAGATGATCTGTTGATTTTATTGATAACTCAATTTAATTAAAAAGTGTCCAAAATATCATAAGGTTTATATCAATATTATTATTTGAGATATTTCACAGACAGTCAATCGTTCAAATAAAGTCGTTTTCTATTTATAACAAAAAATGATGACTTAAGGTATTTCTGAATATTGATTCGCAAATTGATTATTGAACACAAAATTGTATTAAAACACAACGAAAAAACTTTTCTGTTGTGATAAAGTATTGATATAAAAGATTTTGATATAAAATGGATTAGCAATAAGAGCGCATTTTTAAATGTTCGCCAATAGTAACTATGTTAGAAATATACTGTATTTATAAACTCACGCAGAAAGAGAAGCAATGAGAACACAACACTATTGGATCAGTTCTCGCCCACTTCACTATTATTTAATACTTCAGCATATCTTGAATTCATGGAAAGCAATACATAATTTTGATTCTAAAAGTTGACTAAAAATTTCAAACTATTAGTTATTAGTTTTCGGTGTTTTGGTTGTATTTTCTAAATTTATCATTGAAACAACAGGAAGTAAACAAAATTTAAAAGTAAGTTATCATAAAATATAAGTCATTAATCTTTTATTTCCTATAATACCTTTTACTCTCTAACTCTTATTTTAACTTTTATTTATTTTTACGAATCAATTTCTATTAAGTAATTAAAAAATATAAACTGAAATGTTTTAAACAAAATAATTCAAACTTGAAACCAATTCTCATTATTATTTCTCTGTTATATACTGGAGTACTCTAAATTTGAAGAGAGTTTTTAGCATTTTAGCATTTTTCATAATTTAAATAAAGTATTATTTTGTTAACTATATGCGGGTTATCATAAATATCAATACTATTCTAACGCTGTGAACAAACTATCAATTATGGAGAGTTGTGATATTTATTTCTAGAAATCAATGTTATAACTTATAAATATATAATTATTAATATTATTTGCTTAAAAGAGTTGAGGGCGTGTGTTATAATTACTCAATAAAATCTTTGGTGTAACGCATTTAACATCACTAACTTTTTTACAGTTATATAATGTAGTTTAGAAATCACAAAAATTGATTTTAAATGAAATGCACTACAGTTTAAATGCTTTTTTAGTGTCTCCTTAGACTATGAAACGCATTCGTGCATAGGTATAGATATTAATAAGTAACTCACACCGGAATATTCAACTTAATTATTATAATAACTAATATTACAAATTAATAGTTCATGAATT
>JAQGCF010000506.1:0-10020 GCA_034699405.1 Hermanniella punctulata | reverse complement strand
ATATGTGGGTATGATTTACGCCACTGTATAACTCGTCAGACAAGTTTAGTAGAGTTTAGGCGCAGTACAGTTGTGGCGGTGAATGCGCCACCAAAAGCAGTTCTCAAACATCCAATTGCTATAGTGCTTGAGAATAGAGTATACATTTGTTACAACATTTATTTGTGGCCAAAATTTCACAAATTAAATGATAATTCACTCGATTTGCAATTTTCTCTTAATGTCTGCTCAATCGTTAATTTGGATACAATTAAACCAATTTTGTGAATATATTAATTCAATTCGTTTTGTTTGACAAAAATGCTTTTCATTGTTTAGAAATCACTATTAAATACATTTCAATCAATCGGTTCTAAAGGTATGTCTTTTTTATATTAAATTTATAGTAAGTTTCATATTATTCTATACTCTAATGACCACCAAATCAGTGGCCAAACTGTGTCTGTATTATACATTCGGCGTTGGGGTTCAAAACCATATTTAGAGGTTTAAAAGCAAAGATATTCTGCATTTGTTGTGAGTTTCATAAGTAATATGGGATTATGTTATGCGGGTATTAATAGTACTGTATATACAGCACATATAGAATAGTGTGTTAGTAGCAAATACTCCAATACTCCGCACAGCGAAACAGTTTCTCTCATTTTGTGTCTGCGCTCACAGCAGATGTTAAGAGCAAAATATGATCTTATATTAACACCAAAGAGTGGACAACACATAAGAGAGTGAACTTTTGCTCAACTTTTTACTCTCATTGTTTGATCACAACAAAAAAACAATAACTTATTTACTTTAAATAAGTTTTGTTTGAATTATTTTTTAACATAAAAAACAAAATGTTAACAAAACTGTTCACAAAATACATTTTCAAAAGTTTTCTTTACATTTCTTAAAGAATTTTTGGGAAATTTCTGCAATAATGAGTTTTAATGAACAAATAAATTACATAAAAGTTGTGCTCTTTTAATCGACATGACATATATTTAATACACAACATTATGTATACAGTGATGTACACACACTGTGCTCACACTCAGCAAAACTAATCCTTCGATAATGTGAGGACTCCAGACCTTTGTTGAGAATGAGATTAATGATACGATTTATATAATTTTGTTATATTTTTATTCAATTAGTCAAATAATTATAAAAATCCAAATTATGTCTTCAACTTCTATTCATTATATACCCTATGATTCCTCAATTTTGGCAAAATATTCTGGGCATCAAATTCTTTATTACATGAAAAAGCTTTCAGTATAAAAGTTAAAAATAACGATAAAATCTTAATTATTCTCTTATTTATTAATTTTTATATTTTTTTGCGAATAATTTTCTTAATTAATAATAATTAGAAGTTTGCAAATAATGAATAAATTTATTTTACGAATATTTGTTTGAATAAAAAAGTTTTAATAATTAATTGAAACAATTAGATGTGTGCAGAACATATAGAGATAATATAGTAAAGTGGTTGGTGTGTAACTGCGTTGCATCCGCTCGATCCGTTCACATCACTACTTATAAACTGGATTCAAGTCTTTAGCATTTGGTTACCACATGTTCTCATTTGCCATTCATAAAAAAGAAAGCGCTTTCTTTGTGTCCTACTCTGGCTCTCAATAGTTATCGGAATTATGTTAGAGTGGAGTAGAGAAGTAGAGGGCACACAAAATTGGTGTATCTGAGCTGTCCTTGACCGTGAGCCCCGATGTGTTCGGTGTATTTTCTCTTTCTTTGAGCATTGCTACCATTGCTTCCTTTTTGGGTCTGTCATTCTTCCGGCTTTTTCAATGTTCCCATTTTTGCAAAAATTTTCAGCTGTGCTGTACTAACTGTACTCTACATATTGTGTTTGAGAGGACAGTATTGTATTGAACAAGAGTTCCCTCTTTTCATATTTTCTAGACTTTTCACTTAATTTTGTAGAACTTATAATTCTATTGGACTCCCGATCGGTAAGGATTCGAATGAATAAGTTTTGTGAGTGAATTGATTTCCAATACATCATACGATATGTTAGGCTAAACATTGTATTACATATAAGTAGAGGCGATGACCAAAGCTGTCATTAGACTAGTATTGCATACATTGTTGCCATTGATATGATTGTTGAAATGATTGCTCATTTTTAATAATCCATACAATCCATACATCCCATACATGCATACATCCGAGATAGTGCTCACATGTGACACACCTTGAAATGAGACCATATTTTCTCATACGTCTACTATTGAATCGAATCTCGATATTGAGATAATTGTCTCGATTTGAATGCATTTACGAATATTTCATTAATATTAGTGATGAATGTGATTCAAGGGCTCGCAATGCCTATTTCGATGTGTTGTCAGTGTTGGCAGTGTTGGCAATTGTGCGTTTTTATCACAACTCATTGCAAACACTATTATCACTAAAAAACATTATCAAAACGACTGATTTTTCTGTGCTTTTGTCGCCGACAACGAGTGAAGGACTCGAGAAATGTTTTTTTTAATTATCTCAATATAACTACTGATTACAAAGTATATAATAACATAATCTCTTTTTATTTTGCCCTTTAATATTAAATAATATAATCAATATATGGTTTTGTTGTTAACTTATCTCCAATTTTCAATTTGATCTCAAGGCTGTGACCTAACTCTGCTGACCGATAACAATATACAACGTATTAATGCACAATAACTATTGGCATATATTATTTGCATTACACCTGCTGTAAAAATTGTTACCACTTTAAAAAGATTATTTGCATTATATGCTCGCCATTACTGCATTACTACATTACTACCAGCACTAACTACACTATTATGATCAAATGTTAACTATATTTACTTAAGTTTAATATTTATGATTTGTGCTTAACATACAATCATATAATATTGAATATACTCTATAATAAAGCATTGTTTATAACAATTATTGAAAGTATTAGTTATGCCTTAAGTCAAATGCATGCCTTCATGTCTTATGTCTTCTCTAGTTTATACATACATAAAATAATAGATTGGTGATTGTGCCTTGTGCATTGTGCCCCATTCAAGGCCATTTTTTGTAGTTAAAGTCATTTTAAGGTTTAGGTGAAAGTGACTTCTAATGAGAATAAAGGCAGCAATGGTTAGAAAGTAGTGTTAGCGTTGCATAAAAACTCGCATCATTACAAACCTGCCTCATAACTTGTTGACCCTCAAACTTGATGACCATGAATGAAACGCTCCAACTGGTCCATGTATAGGTAGTGATCCTTCCAATGCAGGTACAGCGTACCAATTTCCGTATACCAGTGGTGTGTTTAGTGTGTTTGGTGTGTCAGCTCTTCAATTATATACATATTTGAAGCTTTTAAAGCTTTTACTTTTCACAAACTGCTTAAAGGCATACCATATATAATATATAATACACTATATTTCAAACTAATGCCTAACATTTCTATTGGTTCTGTTCTTCAATTTTTACGACACTTTTGATGAGTAATGGCATTGAAAGCGATTAAATTTAATTTCAAATAATTAAATAGAGTTGAATCAAACATAAGAGACACCATTTTATTAGCAAACAACTAATGTAACTGTACTTCTAATTAAGTGGTTCACTACCATATATAAGATAATCTTAATTATGGCTCAACAAAAAATACACTGTACTGTACTTACTCTGCAAACAACACCGAACACCTATTCTGCATATTTTACACATTCTATTGTGTACTGCATTACATGTGTATTGCATTTAAAATCCTTTCATTCAATTATATAACAGAAATTCCCATAACTTTTGGTCACATCAGACAAACATTATTCCATGTCTGCACTATTGCGCCATAAATTCCAATGTATGACATTTGACCCAAAATAATATTAAAATAGCTCAGAGCCCAGGCTTTGGGTTTATTTCATTTAATACTTTGTATGAATTTGTTGTTTAATTAAAAATGTTTTTAAGTCATCAAAATTTACTATCGAAGAGCTGTTGGCCTTGACTTCACTAATTGTATTAAAATTCTTTTCATACGCCTATCCTATCAACTCATTTCTCATGTATTTTAGTTTTCTCTACATTTTTATTTTATGATACATTCACACAAATAGAAAGTTTGGAAGACTTTTTACCTAAGACTTTAAGCACCGTTACTACATTTTTCCGCATTTAACCCGCGCCAAAATCTGCAGAAAGAGTGATTATGTGGTATTACCTCTGAAATGGTTTTAATTGTTAAATATAAACAAAATTTAGTAAAAATAAAATATTGTTAACTATGTTCTTAACAGTTATTACATAGTGTACGGGTAATACTTGCTGTAGATAAGGGGGTTTATGTGTATATAATTTTAAAGTTGTAGGTTGTGTGCGGAAAATTGTGGTATTAGGCATTTAAAATGAGATGACTCGAACCAATAGACATTTGGAATACCAATGGTATGACTGGTGTTATGTCCATTGGTGTGACTCAAGATTTCTTTGCGATTTGCAATTCCTTTGCAGTTATATTCAAATATTTAAATCTAAAGAATATTTGAATTATAAATATTTTTATTGAACTTTTAAACTCATATTTATATTTGTAATGTTTATGTAATTTGATATTACATAATAATGTTGTGTAGTGTAAATGAATGGGTAGGAATAGGAATAGTAGGCAATTTAGTGATTTCACAATTTGAATATTTTAATCACAATTATATGAAACTTAGTTACTGTCATAAACAGCTCATAAATAAACAAATGCTCATTTATCCTACCAGTGAACACTGTGAACTTGATGTGTTGCATAGAATGTTTGGATAATAATAGTAAGAATTGAAACATTAAAATATAAATTCCAAACGAAGACAATAATAATTTCAATATTCTTAACAATAGTTTTTTGGCATTGAATTTGATGTAAACAATAGCTATCGCTTACCAACTGTTTAAAAGGATCACTAAATTGAGAATTATTTAAATAGAGACACCCACTCACCCACTCAGACATGATTTGAATAGAATACAAATCATATCCTTTCGTGATATATCATAGCATTGATGTGTTGTTCAGAGTTTTCTTTATTTCGGAATTTTCTTAAAATCTATTTAAATGTTTTCCAATTGAATAGACGTAAAGCGAATATCATATGAGTAACGCTTTTGGTTTGTTTCAGGTTTTTTGCTGTTTTAAACAAAAGACAATTCATAAATAAATAATGAATTTTTCGATTTTTTGATAAAATATACTTTTCTAAGAAATAAAGGAAAGGGAAATGAGATTTGATGTGTGATTTGAACTCTATTGATGGTATTGGTGGTGACATTGCCATCATATGATATTATATTCAATGCAATCGTTTGTTTACTCTAAACTCTTGTGAAATTCAATAATTTATTAAATATTAAATATAAATATTGAATACATTCTTATAATACACTGTTTGTAACCAACAAAGCATTTAATGTTAAAATATGTTTTCCTATCACTAAAGCTAATCAGTAGACTATATCCTAAAAATTATTAAATGAGATTAAAACTGAAAAATATCTGCTAATAAAATAGGAATCATTTACTTGTGTTTTGGACATTTGCCACTTCATCAAAAGGTCAACTATTCCTGTAATTCATAAAATTAAATGTTTTTTCAAATAATTAATTTATTTTGAAATTAAATTCTAATGGTATGACATCAATGGCATCCAATGCATTACATAGGAGTACTTAAATGATGTAAAATAGTTAATATTAAAGCAGAGAAAAGCAGTGAAAAATTATTCATTAGTATTAGTCGTCGAAATGATGAGAAGGTCGTACTTGAATTGTTGCCTACAGTAGTACAAGTAGTATAAGTTGATGCACTTTTGGGATTGTTTTATATTTGTTTTACTTAACTTTAATTATAGCAGAAATAGACACAAACATTTGGATTATTATTTTTGGATTAACTCATGTTAAGTCTTTGCGTAAGTTTACCCAATGGTAGTAATGCCACTCAACATAAGACTCATTTAGCATAAACTGATAACATTTCAAACTATTGCCATATCTTCTCGTTATTATAGTTATTATAGGACTTTATCTCTAGTTATTTGATTTAATTGTAATTTGAGTGATAGTGAGTATCGCAGTCATAACACCGTTATTGTTAGTATTGATTGTTCTTTATATGAGTTTAAATGAGTTTAAATCATTTTGAAGCCAAACATAATTAGTGTAAACTCAGTCTAGTTATTACAGATCTAGTGGTGTCATCGTTAGACATGTATGTATGTGTGTGTGTCTGTGTGTGTGTAAGTATGTGTAGCCAGTGGTCAAATTTTGTTTATGTGCGACTGGATGTGCCAAATCTAAATGCAAAGTTGAACTCGAATTTCGGTTTTATCACTGAATCTATTTTCACAAAATATAAAACTCAAATATTTGAGAACTTTTTTATTGGCTTTACGTCACCACTGCGTCATTAGCCATCTCTTGCCATACACTCTGCCGTAGCATTGTTAGTATTGTTAGCTCTGAGCGCATTCACGGCCATCATTGGCGACGACTATATGTGATGTGTGCTAAGACTAACTTACATACTGTTATACAGTATTCTCTAATGAGTGCCAGTGCGTTGGCCTTCATCTCTACACTTACACATTCACATTCAATTAAATATAAGTTTGAATGAAAGTGCTCGAACTCACTGCCATTACAACCAATACTCCACACAATTTGTATATTTATATAACAATTATTTATATTAATTGCAAAAAAAGAAATATAAATAATATTATAATTGATTATAAATATATTGACTTTAAGTTATCCGAACTCACAAAACACTATTTAATTGACAACTCTTCGGTCACTTTATAACGCGTAGTAATTTAGTACAATTTAGTACACCATAGATTAAACATCTAAATGGTTTGATAGAATAGTTATTATATGAGAAAATATATGCGATCTTTATTGTGATTTTGACAAAACCAAAGGGTTATCGCTTTCATAATTGTTCTATTTATATCTTATCCTTAACATTCTTATTCTCTCTTTACATCTCAAACATTTAAAACATTTCTCTAATCAAAGATATTTTATGTTTGAGACCGATGTTGAAGATTGTCCTGTCCTGTCATCTCCAATATATTCCTTTGTGTCGACCCCTAATTTTCTTATAAAACACACTGTGTTTAAGTAAAATAATGATTGGTTTAGCCAATATACTACCATATATTTAGTGTACAATTTATTTTTTACTCACTTTTTGAAATGATCGCATATACTGTATAATACTATATATCAAGAATATGGCTCTTAATGAGAATGTTTCACAATATTAAAACGTATAGTAAGTTAAAATAAAATTTATGCCATCAATAGTTTGAAAAACAGACAAATGAGGACAGTATGTAAAATAAAATGATTTAAGGCCTATGAATTTAGCTCCCTGTATTGTATTACCTTATAAAACATTTTCAATTCTCATCGTTTATTTATGAAAGGTTTAAACTTGAAATAAAATCTTTATATTTTAAATTATAATTATTTTCTATTTAGTGTTATTTAATTTGCATTCTATTGTATAAACATTTTATTTAAATAGAAAATTGTGTGAAAAAAGTTGAGAATAATTGTAAACCAAACTTATAGACACTAATCATTAGCTCTACTAGAATTGATTTACTGAATGAACTTTAGTAAAAAATAAGATTGTTTTGTAAAATTGTAGCACAACGCTAGTAGTATTACTTATTGTGCGTAAATTACAATATTTAAAAGTATTGGAGTTAAAAAGTGTTTTAATAAGACTTCATTCAAAGATAGTTTTGTCAATACATATACTCAATATGGAGACTAATTATTAGATAATTTAATTATTTATATTTAAGTTTTACATAAAACACAAAGCTTTCAATTGAATCCATGTAGTTATGTATGATTCTTAAGTTTTACTTTTTACAAATGATGCGTTGCAACCCCATGTGCCCACTCTGAACGAGCCTATATATGAAATATTTGTTTCTAGTAATTCATTGTTTTGTTATAATTTATTGTGAAAATAGTCTTTTGTTAAGAGAGACAAATGACTGAACAAAAAAGTGAACACTTTTGAGTAATTAATATATAATATAATAAATACTTTTGTCATTACAGGTTCAACAATTGACATTAAGTACAGCACAGTGTAGTGTAATTTTGTAATCCTTGTAAATAAAAAAAGAGTTTAGAATTGGAGGAGAAGTTTGTATTAGTTTGAAAATAGACAGAACTGAGAACACAAACACAGATAATGTCACAACAATTATGATGGAAAGTATCACTAAAGAGACTCCGAATGGTGTTAGTGTTGGCCATCATTCCCATCATTTAACGGCATTAAATTTTACAATGAAGCCAATGATGATTTCGCCCACTGGGGCCACACCTCGTAATTCGACCACAAACGGCATAACGCATCCAATGCATCACTTGCATCACTCGCGATCATCTCCCGGATCATTATCTCCAAACCTGCCGAGTATTGTCAAAGTGGAGCCCCGACTGTTGAGTCCGTGTCTCAATTCCCCCACATTGAGTGACTCGTATTCCAAAAATAATGTCGTGAATCACAATCTCTCGACCGCCACTACTTCGGGTGCTATCAACAAGAGGTTAAGACTCGATGACAATTCATGGGGTATTGTTCCGCCCTCTCCGGGCCAACTCTCGATTGGCTCACTTTCTCCACCACCTCTTCTCAACGGAAACTCACTGCCGAACATCGGTCATAATGGACTGTCTCCAAATTCTTCCAGCTATGACTCCTTTAGCCCCAACGGTGAGTGCATTCATACCAATGCCATTGATTTTGACTCTAAACTAATAATAGTTTTTGTCATTTAATTGATTGAATATAAAATGTTTTTGCAATAACTTATTTGTGTTAAAACACATTCTTGTGCTCAATCATTGTTACTCTCAATCCATTTGTTATAAGTATTAAATTTTTTAGTTTTAGACATCATTTGAGTTAATTTTTATTTTTAACTGAAATTACTTGAAATGCTATATATTTTTATTGATTATTATTAGTTTGTTATCTGATTTGATTTGAATTTTAAGAATTTTTGCAATAATTTTGAGCGAATGTTGTTTTTGAAGGTTTGTTTGTATTATTTTAGTGGTATTAAGTGAAGCAATAATTGATTATTAACTCGTTTTTTGTGATTTAAAACATTTCAAACAAAACTCGTCAAAAATGTTTAATTATTTGAGTTATATAACGATTTTATTTATGTCGTTAGAGATTGAGGACACGTAGAAATATAGTGTTAGACAATGTAAAGGGGAATCAGAAGAAAGGCATAAAAAGATTAAAAGTTGTGTAAAAAGTGGGCAACTAAACCAGGGCATGGATCGGCGTCGAGTCGATCTGAGCTAAATCACACCACTAAATGCTGCAGCGAAACCGGTCTCGTGACCAGAGAACCATTTGTCCGAAATTGAGGTCTGACTTCTCCTTTAGGCAGTGATGTGAAGAAACAAATCTACTTTTTTTGTGCTTAAAAATCAGTGATCAGTGAAGTGTATCTACTTTTTAATTTTTATACTCTTTCTCTCTTTTTTATGTTGAGTACAGGTTCAGGTTCTCTTACAAATCTATTAAAAATTTTTCAATGTTGAGGTCTCGCTATTTAAAATACTAGACGTCTCTGAAGCGAAAAATTCTGAAGAGAAAACGATTTCTCATTCATTTGTTAAATAAAATTCTCGTAATTTATTGAATGCATTCCTAACTATTAATGCATTAACTGATATAAAAGACAGCAATAATTGTATAAAAATTATTTATATAACTTACAAACAGGCGAATAAAGTTCAACCCATGTACTTTAACCTATGCTATCTAACTATCTAATTAATATTTTCTCTATTAGTGTAATATTGAATGTTATTTTTTAACACAGCCATAAATTTATTACAAGTACCCTTGATAACTTTGATAACTCTTGATAACCAATAATAGTTAAATGGAATTGAATGATATAAAACACATATTTTATTATCGGTCAGAAACCGACCGT
>JAQGCF010000505.1:0-10020 GCA_034699405.1 Hermanniella punctulata | reverse complement strand
AAGTTTTGCTATCTTATGTACGATGTGTATTGCTTCGTGTATTATATAGCATAGCATTGAATGACACTACATGTACAGTACTACAGCTATCAAGCTTTTGAAAGCTTGAATAGTTTTGAAAGTTGAAAATTAATTCATATTTCATATACGTCATTTATATTTATGTTTTAATACAGTGGAAAAATTCTCAGGGTTTTCTCCTAATTTAAAGCGCTTAAAATTCGTTTAAAATAAACCACTTATTAGTTATAACTTATGTGTAAATAATTTAAAGTAGATGTTATCTTATGTAGAATTATTGGACTTGATTTTGCAAAAAATCGTACTAAACATACAAAATGTATATTTGGTTATCTCTATGAAAAACACTTCTTTACATTGCATAAAATGTTTACAATCACTTGTTCAGAAAATTACTTATTCAATTGAATAAAATCAAAACTACTGTATATTTTGAAAAAGTTCGGATTTTATCGAACATATCTGAATGAGTTAACCTTATAAAATAAGTATATGAATTAACTGAACGTCTATTTAATTTATAATTTCTCGATAAGGTTCAAAACAGCTCTAAAAAGAAATAAAAAAAATTTAATGAATGACATTTTAATTTTGATAAAATTTAAAAATTTTAGAAATTCATTAATAATTTTATTTGATTTCGAAAATTTGATTCAAATGACTCTCGAGTTTCAATTCTCGGAAACACTGATCACTAATTGTAACTGATATTGCTGTCCGTGACATATATTCCACGACCTTTCTTTATAATATTTAAAAATTTGTCTTAAAATAGAAATTAAATGAGCGCTAATATTAAAAGTTATTCTTATAAATACATTTTCAACTTATCATTCGAATTGTATTTTTTCTATAATTATGTTAATGAGTTAATATCCTTTGCTGATATTTTTTCATTAGTCCTTAATCTATTTTATTAAATATAACATTCAAAAAATAAAATCAATCCAAGAAGTTAATGATTAATAGAAAATGAGAATAAAATAATTATTTTATAATATTTATACTTTAATACAAAGTTTCTTAATATCCAAACTTCATATATACTGTAAATACATTATATTTAGATATAATTTTAAAGATTAATTACAATATTTAAAACTTTTTACTATATTTAAATTTTTTTAAGCGACATAAAATCAAAAATAATACTAAAACTCTACTACTGTAAAGTACACTCAATCTCCTTCTACAGTCTCCACTTAATGCCTATTGTCAGTTCAAAGTATTGCGGAAAGTTATAAAATTACATAAGTTTAGAAGAAATTAAGTATATAAAAGAATTTTATAATTAGTAATATCTCTCTACGTATACGTAACTTATTATTTAATTTTCTCATTGATTTTACTAAATTTGATTAATTGACAATTTTTAAATCTTTAAAAATAGCATTTGTAATTGATTTATGTATATATCTATTATTTTTAAGCCAATTTTTGATATTAATACTATGTAGAAGTTACAAGGAGATCGAGTGTACTTGATGAGTAGTTGTAAGTATTTATGTATTCAGTTAGAAAATCCATGTTTTAAAAATGTTAAACATTTGTTTTCTTAAGATTTAAAATTTATTTTAAAATTAATAAATTATGTTTAAAGAACGATGAAACCTACCTATGACACGAGGAGTATTTTAAATATTTTTTATTTTAATTTATATCATTTCCATAGCAACACCATTAGTATGTCTAAAAGTAGGGTATTTTACAAGAATAACATGTCTTTGTAGGAATAAGAAATACAATTCTGTAATTGAAGCACAAGTATTACATTTTAATTTTAATTTTATATGAATGAAAGTAATCGTAATAATAATCAAATTAATATAAGTGGCTATAAATATAAATAATTTGAAAATTATTTCAATGACTGAGTTTTACTTTTTTAGCACTGAATTGCTTTCGATCGAACGAACAAAAAGAAAGGAAAAGCAAACAAAATAAACAAAATAAAGAAGAAGAGGAAACAAAATAAAATCAAAACCACTAATTTAAGTGAACGCTCTGTCATTTACTAAAATCAATATTAATATTATTTTTGTTATTTGTATAAAACAAATGCAATCGAGTTGTATGACAGCAGCTGTTCGTCAGCTAAAAATGTTGTATTGAAATTCGTGTTTAGACAAAAACCTGTTTAATTGCTTTATTTAGCTCTACTTTTTATTAACTATAACTTACAAAACTACCATTACTGCCATTTTTTGTTTAATAAAACAAAATCCTTTTCTCATAGTTCGGTTCGTCAGTCATTGGTTTAAGTTTTTATTACATTATCTGATTTTTACAAAACTTACATATTTTGCCCAAAATGTTATTTTAACAAAATTCTTAAATTAAATTTTTTTATACTTATAAACGTTAAATATATTAATATTAAGTTAGAGTTCACTCATCAGAATTACTATTTATTGAAGTAAAGCCTATAAATCATTATTATACCTGTATTATGATTTTTTACACTAATTAACACAAAAGTTTTAGCCATAAGAAAACTAATGTTTTGGCAAATGTATAAAACTATTAAAAAGCTAAAAATCAATTTTATATAAATACAAAATTAAAAAATAATATAAAAATGATTTAAATTCATGTTCTCAACTCATATTCTCATTTGTTTTTAAGAAAATTAATAGAAAGTATGTCTTTAGAACCCTTTGTCTTCAACTCTGAGAAACTTTAGCATTATTTCAAAAACTATTTATTACAACGTATTTATATTACGTAAATATTTTGTATTGTTATAATTTCTCTATCGATTTAATCAAGAATTTATTAAATTAAATAAATTAGTTTAAAGTTTAATAATAACTCTAGTTTTGAACAATTTTCCTGAAAAATATATATTTTGTTATTCCTTCAAAACATTGGTTAAAATTTATTAAAATATTTAATTAAATATTTATATTATTTTTGAATTTTATAAAAAATAGTCACTTATGAAAGATTACAGTAAAAATAGCAAAGGTAATACTGCACACTATTATGACTTGACATATTAATGTTATTAAGAGGCCTGAGTAGTATAATATTCAATAGTTAGAATAGTCTTTAAATTTAAAATAAACGAATTCTAAAAAGTTTGTAAGAATACAATAATGCAGTAATAAATATCACTAACAAAACCCAAAATATAGAATTTAAAATTTTATTCAATTTTTGCATTCAAATTAATATAAATACAAAAAAGTAAATACGAATGCGTTCATTAATAAAAACTTTAAGTCTCTTTCTATTGTTAAAATAGAAATCTAAGTAATGAAATGTATTCTTAATTTGTGTAAAATTGTCAAAATGGATGCAAATAATGCCAAACGATTGACAGTGAATTAAGGACTAGAAAATTAATTTTGTAACTAATAATAGTTATTCTTTTTAATAGCGATAATTTAAAAATACTTAAAATAAAATTAGAGATATATTTTCATTATTCTCAAAATCTTTGGAAAGATTAAAACTATTAATAAATAAAACTCAAATAAAATTCATTTAAACTATAGAATAAAATATTAAACAGTTTTATGTACGGTATTGACTGTATAATACTATAGTAAGAAAGACTACATTGTATTTATAAAATATGGCAGAAAATACTTGGCTTTATTTATTAATCAATATTTTGTTTTAATTTGTTCGACTTTTTCTTTTCTGTTCTATTTTTCTTAGCGAACATTATTTTGTTATATTTCAATGAAATAAAATAAAATAATGTATGTCTTGATTTAAAGGTGAATGTCATCAAAACATGAACCTATGCTATATTAAATCTATATAACTTATGAATAAGTTTTTCGGTGTTAAAACCACCGTTAATAGAAATCTCTCGAATGAACTTTACTTTATATTTTAATTCATCATAAATTCTATTATATTATAATATATAATAGTTCTGACAATACAGTATATAAAATATTCACATTCACTAACTTTTTAAATTACAGTAAAATAATAATTATCGGAAACAAAACAATATTGAATGTCTTTAGAAAATTAATTTTTAACTTAATTAGGTGTAATTAAATCATGTATTGTAGTTAAAATGAAACATAAATTATAATTTCAATTTTAATATATAAAAATAAATATGTTTTCTAAATAAATATGCATAGATTTGAATATAATGTGCAATGCTTTAAGTGAATATGCCTATAAATTGTGATGTCCAAAAGCCGAAGTACGGCTTGGGCGGGGTTCAAGCAGGCACAGTGAGATATTTAGCCGACCCGTAAGCCGGTAGAGTTATTTGCTAAGCCCAATTATCCCGGTTTCTCTTAGCTCTGTTTGAATTTAATATAAAATAATTGAAACTATAATATAAAACATAGAAATTTTTAATAAATTAATGATTCATAAAATACATGAATCACAAAATAAAAGTAAAACTTTTAAATTTAAAGTGAAGTCAATGTATTTATATAAAATTACACAAGTTTTAAATACATTGAATTCAAATTATTTTGAGCTCAATAATTAAGTAATGTTTAAGACATGTATACTAAAATGTAATATGAATGTAGAAGAAAGTAATAATTAGATTAATAAGCGAGATGGGTAACCGAATTTTTATCCTTTTATTAATTCTTGAATGTATAAATCTTTGTTTAAAAATTTAAACTTCATTTGTAAATTGAATATAATTATCAAACCTCAGTAAATTCTATATGTATATTTACCTAAACAATTAAATCAAAGTTGTGAATACTTTTAAAATAACAACATTAAAAATTGGTAGTTTAATTTTTAATTACTATTAATAATAAATGTATTTAATCATGATTTAAGTAAATTAAAATTTCAAAATAATTTTTTTAAAAATTAAGTAAAATATTGTTAATAATGTTGTAAATCTCATTTTAATTATTTAATTAATTATATTATTTTACATCAGCGCATTAGAGATCAGCGCATCAAAAGATACTCATCTAGCTAATTGATTCGATAAATAAATATATTCATTAGTTTTATTAGTTAATATACCAAAGCCGTAAAAGAAGCCCAAGTGGAAGACCTTTAAATCTCAGACAAGCCAAAGCCGAAGCCGGAGGTTTTCGGGCTTATGGACACCACTACTTATAAAAGTACATAGTGAGTCAGCTATCATATTATACTGTAGTAATTTTGTTTTATTAATTGTTTTGATGAATTATTATGAAAGAAATAATTTTTATTTGGAAATAATTTAAATCTTATAATTAATTGCATTAAATAAATACATATTTAATAACCAAATGAGAGAGTCTGTTAGAAATAGGTTTAATATTTTGTTTAATGTTTTGATTTGTTTGTAACGCCGATAAACTGATTCTTTAGCTAAACCTTATAGCTTATAAGACCGATATTGCGAGAACTACTACTACTAACTTAATTTACTGTCTAACTGACAATCAACAATAAAATGAAAGTATGAGATGAAAGAGAAAAATAAAATACAAAATCAAAAACAAAATGTGATGAACAAAATAAAGAAAACAATTTTAGAGGAAGTAAAATAAGTTGTTTAAAAAATATAAATAAAACAAATATTGAATAAAAATTAGAGAATCTTTAGGGAAATAAGTTTATAATTAAATGATTTTTGAAATCTTGTATAAAACTTAAATAATTACTAAAAATGAACACAAAACCAGAGAAGGAGAGAGAGAGAGAGAGAGAGAGAGAGAGAGAGAGAGAGAGAGAGAGAGAGAGAGAGAGAGAGATTGAAAAAATGAAATGTTTAGATAAGACTAAAAGAATTTATGACTTAAATGTTAATAATGTTAATCATAGACTCGATTTGTTTTTTACACGAAATATACATTAATAGTGATAGAGGTGTTACCTTTAATAATGGACATGTTGGTCACTCACCACTAGATTCTTGTTATAATGGCTAATGTAGTTGAGTGTTGCTGATGATGCCGTCTCAGCCATCACGGAGTTGGCGGCACTGATACTAATAAAAAACAAGGACAAACTTATGTAGATGTTGTTTGGCTATGGCTTTGTGCGCTAGTTGTTGCACAGGCAGATAACCAATTGCGAAAAAGAGTTAAAAAAAGATTGTTAACGACAAGTCAAACTCAACTCTTTCTACCACCGGCTCGAAACGACTGTCTGAGTTGCTCTAACTTGCAATGAGAAAATGCTGTGCAGTCGTGCTTCAAAGGATTCACTTGAGATATAAATGAGATGAGACAGACTTGCCTATTGCCAAAGCACAGCTCAAATATGTACTAATGTTCTTGTACTCTATGCGCTCCTATTGACTTGTGTCCTCGCTTTGTAAGTTAACTAACTTAATAGAGTAGAGCAGTATATCTGTATAGTTATTAAGACTGGACTTTATTATTAAAGTGCTTTCAATTTGGAATTAAGCACTGAATTAGCAATTATTTTGAGTCATCAATAATAACCAAAGAGAAGACCATTTTCAATGTGTATCTCTTGTTTGAATGCATTGCAGTTAGACTTGACTTTCAATCGAATTTATTAATTATTATTGAGATTTAGTCAAATCACATAATAATTGAAAGTTTAGAGAGTTTTGTATAGAATTATGTTGTATTCAAAACAAAATGACAATTATATTGTTTGAGGAAGTATTTACTTGATCTGAATTCTGTAGAAAATCCTTTTATTCTTTATATTGGGTGTTATGCATAACATATCAATATATGTTTAACACTAACACTACAATCAAATAGGACTAGTAGTACTGTAGTACTGTAGAGCACACACGCAAAACATAACCGCACCGGAGAAATAACAAGAAGAGACAAACGGATAGAAAATAAAAACAAAATTATTTAGTATAATATAATACACCAGTTATAGTAGTTATAGTAGTTATAGTCGACGGCAGACTTATTCAATTTTGTGTTTAGTAGCGAACCATTCAAGTCCTGTTACAGTATAATACCGGCAATAACAGCATAGATCACATTATTACAAGAGAACAGAACCGATAGCTTAGAGTTGGTTCTCATAGCAGTTGCAGAGAATAACGATTTCAATGAGAGTGTATGTGTTTGAAGGTCTGTGTAATGTTTGTGTTGGCGCACTCGCTGTTGAGCACACGTAAAAAATGAAGCAAACAAACCAGACAAGAAAAAAATTGGCGACGACTCGCACAACACCATACGAACGAGTTATTCCCGCAAAATAGGAGTTGCTCTAAGAGTTTAGCTCTTTATCCATATAAGAGTTATCATAGCCTCGTCTAGCCTTCTGCCAGACCTACAGAGTATTGGCAGCCGTATTGCTCTCTTATGCAAACGATTTTATTATACACAAAACGAGACTTTGCCTTAACTTAAGCTATGCATTCAGGCTATTACTGTCCAGACTTCACAGAGTAATACAATAACAATATTAAGTATAACTCAAATTACTATCTGCTCTTCTCCTATCACTATTATTCTACTATTACTACACATACATGGTCTATGACTGGGGATACTTTCACAACAATTGTTTCACAATTCAATGTACAGACAGTACAGTACTAACAGTGTTGTGCTCTACACCTAATTCACAGATATTTCGATACATATGTATCAGTTGTGTGCATAAACTTTAAATAACTTGAATCTAAAGAACATTAATTTTTGGCAAGTAATCCGTGAGCGCCGCACCTAAAGCACAAACAAGTTTTTAACTCTTGAGTTCGATTTCTTGATTCTAAAATATACTTAATTTTGGAATTTTAATGAAATCTTATGAAATATAAGATACGTGTAATTTACAGCCACAGCAAACAATTCATTGTTACGAAATAATCTCTAAATTCTCTAATTCAACACTTTTTACATTTTAATTAATTATATAAATTATATTCAATTTGACATTACTTATACCATTAAATACTAATTATTAGATAACAAAAGTAATTCTAGTTTTATTAATATTTAAAACGAACTCTTGTTTTGAGCGTTTCTTCGGGTCGGAGGTGTTTCGGAATAAATGTTTTATTACAGAGAGTTAAATAAACTCAAATCCTATTCTTTTTTTGAAGAGATGGCAAGTCTTTGCTAGCAGTAGATATGAAGCCAATTAAATGCCAAAAACTTAAGTGATAGCTGAGATTGAACACCCAATCCACAGCTACCTTTAAATAGCGCAAAATCCAAAGGAGTTCTCGGCCACTAATTTCTATTTTGTCTGCTAATACTTGTATAAAAAGAGTTTTACATTTGAACAACTTTTCATTCTTTTAATTGCAACTCTTTAAGGAAACAATCATTAAAAATCTCTTTAATTATAATTAAATAAAAAATTTTGAAATATTTATAAATATTATGTAATCTATTATTTAATTAAATTAGTAATTGTCGTTAATTAATACATTGTATGAAATCTTATTAAAACAAAAATATTCGGTATAAAAAGATATATTAAAAACTTATTAATAAAGCAATAAGAGATTAAATGTATGTTTTGTGTAATTAAAAAATCGATTATTATTGTATTAATAAAAACAAGAATGACCATTAATATACAGTATCTCCGCTTCGTTATTACCAAAGAGCTCTTTATATAAGAATGAAATTACACTTTTTCAAAAATGTCAAAATTTTCAAGATTTTCAAAATTAAAATTTTTTAAAAATAAAATCTTTTTATATAACAACGAGGAATTTTGATAACAGGCGTGAGGTGGTGGGAGGGTAAGGAGGAGGGGTGGAAACGAATCTATAATCTCCTTTTCTTACAGAAGCGGAGATAAAACTTAGATAAATAATTTGTTTACTTTTGGCTGTAATTTTAAACATTTGTAATAATCTTTGATTTTAATTTTAAAGTTTCAGAAATTATTGATTTATTTAAATAATCTTCTGTAAGGTTGAGTTAAAACTCACTAACTTTCTGTGTATGGCGATTTCGGTGTCAAAGGGGCCGAAGCCAGGTGTGACCTCACCACCGTCAAATGCTACGGAACTGTGCAATGAGGAAAGAGGCTGGCCCATCAAACGGCCAAAGAAAGCGACTTCAAAGCTCGGACTCGATCCAGCAACCTTTCGGTTGATAGTTCGCGCTCTTACCAAGGCGCCACTCTTCCCTCGAAAATTAGAATAATTAGAAAATAATCTTGTTTTTAAAAATTTATATCAATTAAAAATTCTATGAATCTTCAAACTAAAAGATTGTGCGCATCTTTTGTCTCATGTGAAGAGATTTACGACACATCTTCACCGATAAAAGAGAAAATTAACAGAAAATAATGTTAAACAATAACTTTTATAAATTATAACAACTCTGAATAAAATATATTTAAAAATATATTAATATAGAGTTTTTAACTATATTTTCAAAGAAAATGTATATAGTTTTGTCGTTTTCGATTCAATACAAGAAGGAGGTACTCTGTATACCAGACTTGATCACTAAATTGGTAGTGTTTCAGACATGGTCAAGATATTCTTTCTCAGAAAATAATAGACCCCTATACTATGCTATATAACACTGATAAATAATGAGTTTTTCTACACTTTCTACACATTTTCTACACTTCAATTTTATCGAATAGTCTTAAAATTGCTAAAAAGTTGTAAACATTGTTATATTTATTGTGTAAAATTTAAATTTTAGTTCAAAATAATATTAAAGTATACTTATTCCTAAAATTACCTAAACTTTGTCACCAAAAATGAAATCAATTATCAAAAATGATAACAATTTTCGTATTAGATTGAAAACTGAATTACATACAATGTGAAAATACAATTAAAGTGCTTGCATAATTTTAGAACTTTACCAGATAAGATTAAAAATTGGAAGAAAAATCATTAAACGTTAAACATTGAAAATTTAGCAGAAGATAGTATTGAATTTTTTTTTTATTAATGATAACAGTTTTGTATAAAAATTATAAAATATTTAATAAAATATTGTTTTTCCTCATTAATTCCGACAGGAGCATTTTTGCTATAAATCTTGCTTTAAATCAGTCCAGTCAAAAAATTTTGTTATATTTCCGCCGTTGTTTATGTCTATATTTTAGTCTCAAAATTATACCTGTACT
>JAQGCF010000504.1:0-10021 GCA_034699405.1 Hermanniella punctulata | reverse complement strand
CAAAAATCTCATTTCATGTAACAAATCATATGAAAGTTCAAAAATAAAATAATCTGAAACACAATTCTTAGAGTATTAGAAGTATTAGAATTGAAGTTATAATTAATTATAAAAACATTTGATAAGAAATTATTAAAATATTTGAAAATGAGATAAATTTGTAAATATTAGCGAAACGATGATATTTGGCATAACTTAGACATACAGTAAGAATAGTGAGAGCATTGAGAACTGAGAACATTGAGAACATGCGGGAATGGAATCGTTAGAACAGTTTCTTTTCAAATCTATCAAAAAATAAATAAAAACTCGATTAAGGGTTTGTGAAATTCGGTTTATTAACTAACGAATAAAGTCCATGTACTCCGCCCTCTATTTGTGCCGAAGCGGTTCGCTTCTCGAACTTAAGTTCACCCGAATATGTCTTAGTTCTGGTTTGGGATTAAAAGATATTTTACGGAAGAAATTAATTTATAGGAAATCAATAAATAATGTCTGAATTAAGTAATAATTACTTCATGAGTGCGAGACTTCTCACTCCCATGTCTTGAGAGCCATATTTAATACCAGTTATTAAATAAGGCACAAACCTATGGATAGAGCCCTTATCAACAATAGTACCGGAAACTCCCTGCGCCACTCGAACGTCATCACTCTCTCTAAGGATTATTTAAACAAAGATTTACACTCAATGATAACAAGTGAAGTCAATACCCCTGAAAATATCTCTGTCGACTTCCCTCTCCATCTTTAGACTCCATGGCATCGATAGAACCCATTCCTCTATATTTTTTTACTCGAACGCCATTAGAAAAATAGTACTCTCCGGGCGCTTCAGTAGTTCCCGCAAGCATTGATCCCATCATAACACAAGAGGCACCCAATGCCAGTGCTTTAATTATATGGCCGACAGTGGAAATTCCTCCGTCGGCTATAGTGGGAACACCGAATTTTCGGGCATATCTCGAAACTTTATATACCGCCGTCGCCTGAGGTCGACCGCAAGCCATCACTTCTTGAGTTATACATATGGAACCCGAGCCCATACCGACCCGCAGTGCGTCAGCGCCCGCTTCGATCAAATTTCTCGCCTGACTTATTGTCACAACTTTTTAATAATAATTAATAATATTATTAATTAATATTAAATTAAATTTAAAAAGTAAAATATGACTACCATTTCCTGCCACCACTTGAATGTTTGGGTACTCGAGTTTTATGTGTTTAATCATTGAAATTTGATAAATTGAGTTCCCCTGCGATGAGTCCTAATATAAAACAACAAATTGTGTTAAATATTACTAAAACACGAGCACATGGGGTCTGATATATACCAAAATGAGGACATCAACACCCGCTTCAACTAATCTTCTGAGTCTTTCTTTGTCTCCCTCTCGCGTGCCAATAGCGGCGCCGACGAGTAATTGTTTGTTCTCATCCTTAGAGGCAAACGGATAGTCGCGATGTTTTTTCACATCAGTTCTGGCAATGAGAGCCGTGAGTCGAGTCTCTGAGTCCACAATCGGTAACTTTCCCTTCTTGTTCTTCTCGAGGATATCATTGGCGTCTTGTAAAGTGATGCCATCGGGAGCCACAACTAGGTCTTGGCTTTTGGTCATGACTGCCGACAGGGGCTCATCGAGAATATCATGAATCTTGAAGTCGATGTCACGTGAGGTAACAATACCCAGAAGTCTACCCCCAAGTTTACCCGTATCTGTGACTGGAATGCCGGCAAAACCCCTCTCTTTTTTAATCCTGAATACGTCCCGAACTTTATTGTTTGGCCCCAACACAAGTGGATCGCGAATGAATCCGTGTTTATATTTCTATTAATACATATATTTATAAATATTTAAAACCAATAAATTTGATCGAAATTGAGTTCGATTTACATTTTATAACAAATACTTAACTATTATTTAAGAGATAAAAGACTAAAAATTCAAGGCTTGGATTACCAGATGACTGATAAACCTATTTCTGATAAATTACTTCAAAACAATTTTCCCCTTCGTGTCGACCCCACCAATATTTTATAACAAAGTATCGATACATTATATTTTACATTCCAATAGATTTAATGTTTACTTTAAATAAATTAATATCATTTAGTTTTTGGAATCATTTAATAAAAAAAGTTATTTTTGTTTCAATAAAATAAAGAGAGAATTCAAACGATGAGAATCTTATTACAGTAATTGACTGTTATTACTCTTAGAAAACTAACGTTTACTTCTTATTCCATTGAGTCAAAGATATAGCGCCATACGCACAAAGTTAGTGCGATTTATCTATCCTTGCAGAACAGGTGACGAGCCTTTTGCTACAATAGGTATGAGATGGATAGAGAATCGAAAAAAGGGATGAAAACTCTTTTTTAAACTTTTTCTGCTGGGGATTCGAAACTAGAGTTTTTAGTTTTAGTTGCAGCGCATAAACCACTGACTACTCTCTTTATAAAACATAATATAACTCAGTATTAGTTATATTTTAGAAAATTTTCTCTATTTTTTAGTAAATGCAAGTCTTATAGGAGAAAATTTACGGTACACTAAAAATCTATTGCAATCAATTGTAGAAACATTTCGAAAATAAAAATAATTAATTAAAACTAGAGATACCATACCTTCACTTTCTGTACTTCTAATGCCTGGTATTCTGGCGAACAGTTGTGATGAATGATTCCAATACCTCCACATAACTAAAATTTTAAGTTAAGAAATATCTGACTTAAAAAAGTTTTATTCATTTAAACTTACAGCCATTGCAATAGCCATCTCTGATTCGGTAACGGTATCCATAGGTGATGAGACGAGTGGCACTTGTAGTTGAATGCGTTTTGTCAAACTTGTTGTCAGATCCTATTTATAGGTTTTGCAAATATGATTAATGTCACTGTTTTTCTACTATTTATACTATAATATAGTATTATAATTAGTGTTGGACTGACTCCACGGTCTAAACAAACTTTGTTTCGTAAATTATTATTACAAAATATAAATTGAGCAGAAGGAGTAAAATCTATAGAGAATTTATAAATGAAAAACATAGGGCTGTACAGTATTTATGATGTATTATAAAAGTTAGCAAATATTGAATTTAGGTACAGTAAACTCGATCTCGTTCTAAGATCTTCATGTTATCAAAAAATTGACTTAAAAAAGTTATGGACATAACTGTTATATATAAATCAATTACAACTGCGAATATTAAATACTTAAATATTGTCAAAAATCAGTAAACTTAACGAGAAATCAATAATACATATAATTTATAAGATTATATTAAATATTTTTAAATCACTTAATCTCTTATAAAGAATTTGTCAGGATTTTGGAAAAAGGTTTTTAAAATTCAATGGCACTGCCTCTGTTTCTTAGCGGTCGAAATTTTATAGTACTGTAGTAATATAAATATTTTTCATCAATATACAAAGGATATTGCACACTGTTCACTTTTATAAAAAAAAATTCACTCGAATTATTTCGCAAACGAATGAGATAGTTTAAAAATCTCATCTCTAAAATGTTTTCCTATCTAAATATTATTAAATACACACTAAAATTATTATATCAAATTAAATTATGTGCTTCAAAGTAACATTTAAAATATTTGTATGTTTTATATGTACTATTGCCAGATATTGCCAATTTACTCAGATATTTTTTGTGTGATAAATACACATTATTTTATAAAGTTTAAGGCTAGCGCTTAAAACCTTAGAGTAGTTTTTGTTAATAATATGTATAAAACAAATACATATTTTAAATATTAATTTGAAGCACATTACATAATTTGATATAAAAGTATTAGTGTGTTTTAGTATTATTTAGATGGGAAACCATTTTAGTCAAAAGATTTTTAAGATATCATACATTTTGCGAAATAATTGCATTAGAATATTGTTTATAAAAGTGAGCAGTGGGTAATATCCTTTGTAAGTTATATTAATTAAATTTTTTTATATCACTAGTATAGAATTTCATCCGCTAAGAAACAGAGGCAGTACATTTTTCAAAATCCTGACAGTTCTTAAATATTTTTATAACTTTCCTTAAAATTTTAAACTTACAATAGGCATTACGCGGAGACTTTAGAACGAGATCGAGTATACAAAATAATATTAAAATTAATGTTTTCAAGCAAAGGGTTTTTTAATTTCAAATTAGTCATTATTTTTAATAATAGTCATTGTTTACTAAGCAAAACATATGCTAATTATTTAATACTATTAATATTTTAGACTTAAATAAAAATTTTACTTTCAATTCATATATTATTTTCGAATACATATTAGTTTTTATGTTGGATTGGATTTATGTTCATTTATATCATTTTATGTCGTAAATCAATTACTAATTTAATTCCAAAAAGTTGACCCTTCACTTATTTATATTACTTTATATTTGAAAAAAATAATTTACCATGCTAGTCTTAAAGTTACAATAAGTTTAGATAATTGACTTATTTTTCCAATATATGCAATAAAAAACTTATGCGCATTATATTCACATTATCTACAAAGAGGTTTTGATTATATTCCAACGATTTAAGATTGAATGCAAATGAGCCTAAAAAACATGTTTTAACTCTAAGCGCTTAATAATAGAGGTTTTATTTGATTAAATTGCAAAAGAATAGGAAATATATTTTTAGTAATGTTTTGGAACAGTTTGTAAAGATATGGTTCCAAGAAATTTAAATTTGGAGCCGGGAATTGGGACAACAGTATTATTATTGAGTTTAAATAGTGTGTAAATAGTGTTTACGTAACACTTACCACATCTTCGGCACTAAAATCTATATATCCGGGTAGTATTAAAAAGTCACTGTGTTTTAGAAAAATTTATTATTAGATAATGTATTAGAAAATCAATAATATTTTGAGTCTTACTTATAAGTGAGTCCATCGCCTGAACCAAACAGTTGTTCAGCAGTCAAACCATCATTTTCTTCAGTATCGCTTCCAATGTTTGACATTTTATTTGTAAAATATTTTTAAATTCTATACAAATATTAGATATTATTACAAATATTTACAAAAGTAAAAAATAAATATATTATTAATAAATTAATTTAAAAATTATTTTATGAACTATAGACGAATATTTGACGAATAAATAGGTATGAGATTCACGTGTAAATAATAGCACTCTCTGTTTGTGAGTAGAGATAACTAACAGAGAGTACTTCAATACAATATATTACTCCTTTCAAAGATCGATATACAGTGTAAATCTGTGACTCACTTTGAGATATTGGAAATTTCAACAACTTTTTCACTAATCATATATTAATTTACAATTTCTTAAATGAAATACAAAACTATGAGATTTGAAACTAATATAACATATAAATCGATTCAACAGAATATAAGATTCAATTAGTTTTGAGAACTTTTATTTGCTTTCGAAGTGAACACTAAGTAATTATTGAATTAATTACTGCTTTGCTCTTAAACACTGTAGTTTTATTGAAGTAATAGTTGTATAAAAACCAATCAGACATTTGGGATCCAATTAATCAATGATTGGCGACAATCAATAATATCGTGATTTAAACGATTATAATAAACAAAATTACTTCAAAACTACTCAATAAATGAAATGACTTATGTTTGTTGACCTTCAGAACCTTCAGATATCGATTGATAGCAAATTTTAGACCACTTTTAATCGGTTCGATTGATTAGACAATATTTAGTTAATTACCAGACATTTGTCTAAATGTAAGACTAGTTTTTCGTAAACATATTTTTTTACTCATAAAAGTTGTGCAAAATATATAACTTTTGAAACAAATATTTTTGTTAAAAATATTATGAAAAACAAGTGACTAATTGGATGTTAGATAAAAAAATTAAATAAAACAAATGACACGAGTTTTCAAACAATTTTATATTTAAGATAATAGTAATAAATAATTAAAATAATACTATTTAAATAGAAAACTATAGGGATATCCGTGTGCTTTGCTTCGAAAGATGGAAATGAGAGAACTGAAGAATATGGCCACTAATCCCATACCGATAATCGCCATAACTGTTAATAATAAATATTTTAAACAATAGAGTTATGCAAACATTAGAATTGGTATTACTTTTTCTCTTCTTTGAGTCTCCCTTTCCTTTCATGGCCTCATTCATCAAAATCATACCCAAAGCAATCGCTGCGTCTGTTTTTGAATGTAATTTAAAATTAAATTTTAATATAATTTTAATTAATTAATAGAAAAGTAATTAAAATTTTGTTTTAATTACTTAATATGAATATAATGTAAGTTTCGATAACGAATTGTCCGCCACTACTGCCGTGAATATAAGACACGCCTTTCGATGTTCGGTGCATAAGAGGTGGGCCTCTGATGTGATTCCACATCTGTCCCGAAGTCATCGCAAACACAATTGACTGAAACAAATGAGTATTTAATAGAATTTTTAAATAGTTTTCAGAAAAATAAAACAAAATAAAAACAAATGATGTCTTACGAGTGCCGCCAAACCCCAAGAAGTTCTGTTATACAGAAAATCTAAATTATTTCTTCTCATATAAAGTAAAGCTCCGATTAATGCGAATAATATGAGAAGAGCTAAAGTTCCCGAATAATTAGGCGGACGTATGACTCGAATCTGAATATCGGTCTTCTCTGCGATCCAACGGGCGATCGTTTCGGCCGCGAATCCGATTCTTTGTATATCCATCTGATCAGGAGTTTTGACTTTTCCTTTTTCACCGAAATAGAGGAAAACTGGCGCTGAGTTGAGCCCTAAAGACTGAAAAACATCTGATCCCTCGTCGTAATCAATTAGTCCAAAGAATAGTTTGGATGAGAATTGCGGGGAATATCGCCAACTGTTGGCCACTATATTGAACTCATCGTTCGCCTGACGGCATATCGAACACTGTCTTTGTGGGGATAATGCGGTCATCATTACCACAAAAGAATAATTTCGTGGCAATGATTTCGTACCAATTAATGTCTTAAACTTCTCGCCATTTAATCGAATCGTTGGCTTTTTTAACGATAAGTCAACCAATTGTTGGACTCTTTCGCCGAGAGTTTGCTATAAATGAATAACATTTGCAATGAATTTGAGATCAAATGAAAACAATTCAAAACAATTACTTCTTTCTTCTTAACAGACGAAGCAATCGATGAGAATATTGTCAAAACAATTAATACTAAGAGAATGTCAAACAGTTTTGACTTCATTTTCCAATTATGTCAACAATTAAATCAAATTAATTGAATAAAAACATAGAATGTATTGCTGTTCGAGTACTGTATTGGTAGTACACGTCTCATATATACCGGTTTAAGGCAATCATAAACGTAAGAAAGATATGGAATAAAGTGAATCCCTATCACTACAACCCTATACTCGATAGAATTCCTCCTCTAATAACTTATAACGTATTTTATGAGTTGTATTTCATATAGACTTTCGTAAAACTTATAAAAATTATTGTTTTAATCAAATATAAAAATATTAATACATTTAAAATATAAATTTAAAAAATGCTTAATATTAGAAATGAGTAAAAGATTGTTATAATACTAATACTTAATATCTCTACAGTTTATGTCATAAATAGTAGAAATATAAACAATGTTTTCACCGCTTTCTAAAACCATTCCATTAGTGTTAATGAAATTTTAAAAATTATAAAAAATTTAAGAGAAATTTCCATTTTTGGCCACTAGTGCTGTAATTGGGGTTATTATTAGTGAATTGAAGACTCATTGAGTGAAATGTCTCGATAACGAGAGGGCGGGTCCTCCCAAACGGCAGAACTGGTGCGCTTTGCGTACTTGGGATGTATTGTTTTGGGAAACATTAAATCGAAGTCTGTCTTAAAGCGCGTGAGAATAACGTCTCCCAAACCGAATATATGTCGGACTTCTCTTTCCTTCAATTTTGTGCTCTTATTGTATTGTTGTATCACTTGATTAATAAACTGTTGTCCGCGCGCCCACTGAGGTATACGTTTACGCGGCTGTTGATCGTCATCGGTGTCATCGTCTGACTGTATTTCACTGATATCGTAATTGTCGTAATCGTGTTCTTTAGGCGGAGGAGTCATATCATAACACGAGATATCTTTTTGTTGTTCTTCTTTCGAAACCACAAATGTTTTGTTTTCGTTAGAAATCTCTTCGCTTTTATTTTGTGGTTCTGTTTGTGTTTGAGGCGAAACTTTAGGCGCTTCCACTGCTTTACACTCCTGAGGACTAAGTTTAGTCAAAACCAGTTTTGGAACTAAATTGCATTTTTTGATGAATGAATTCGCGACTGCTTTCTGTTGCAAACTATTGTTGTGCTGTTGAATCAAAGCCGCCATTCGTTCCTCTTCTTTGATCCGATTTCTCTCCAACTCTTGTTTGCGTTCCAACTCCTCCTGTCTTCTAATCTTCATTTCCATATTCTTCTGGTCTTGAATTTGTTTTCTTTTCTCCATTTCGATCGCCTTTTGATGCAATTCTTCCTGTTTTTTACGTAACAACTCTTTCCTCTCGTCCTCTGTCTTCTTAAGCCTTTTCTCCATCTCTTCTCTTCTTTGCTGTTCTTTTTTGAGTCTTTCGGACTCCAATTGTTTGTGTAATTCTCTCTTTTCCGCGGCTTTACTCGCCTTCTCCTGAGATCTAATCTTTTTCTCGTTAACCGTTTGTTCGATAAGTATTCGTCTCTTTTCAATCGCTCGCTTTTCCTTCTCCTGAGAAGCCATCAGTTTCTGTATTCTGTGTTCTTCTGCCTCTTGACGTTTCTTAAGAGCACTGGCAGTCAGTCCCTGAGTGTCTTGTTTTTGAAGACGAGAGCAATACCGCATTGAACGCGTAGAACTGCCACCCGTTGGCTGTGTATTAGTTTCCCCACTTGTTCTTTGAGCTGAATTTCTTAGTCTTGAGGTTACCTGTGTTTTAGCATTAGTTTGTGGTGTCGTTTGAGTCTCTAATTTGGATGAATCGGCAATTCTTGAATTAATTCTAGTCTTGGCTCGTGTCGAACGCGTTACCGAAGACTGTGGAGTAAAATACATGGATTTCTTTCGCGTTTGTTTCGCTTTTGATTTCGCGGTTATTATTGTCTTATTGTTGGCATTAATCGAAGAATTCATATTAGCTTTCATTTCATTCTTCTCTTTGTTTTCAATGGCATCAAAAAATTCTTCGGTTTCCCTCTTTTTGGACGAGTCTTCGTCGTCGGTTAACCACTCTTTGTCTGACTCATTCAACTTCGGCTCTTTGTTTTCAACTTTAATGTTGTCATCATTTATAGACAACTCTGAGAACAGCTCTGAATTGATGTCAATATTGTTCTGTATTTCTTCGTTGTTATCGATATTATCGTTGTTTTCGATTTGAATTTTCTCAAAGTTTTCACAAATTTCCACATTTTCTTTGTTGACCACTTCGGGTATGTCTTCAATCACTTCCATCACATCCACTTCCATTGGTTCTATATTTTCAACAGATTTGTCCATAAGTTGTATTATCGATGCTTTACTCCTTTTGCTGACTCTTTTAGGCGTTGCCATCAATTCTCGTGTCTTAAAACCCGCGGAAACACTTCTTTTAGCGACCGAACGAACCTTTGGACTCATGTCATGCGCTTCGACGGCAACTGAAGACCGCTTTCTTTTGGAGATTCGACGCGAAGGTGTTCTCAGGACTCGACTGTCATTGATATCACTTTGGATTTGGTTTTAATATTAATTAACGAAAACATAATAAATGGTAAGAAATACTTACTTATCATTAGTGACGGCCAGTATTTTTTGGTAAGTGTTGTAAATGAACTCAAAGCAATCATTCCAACCATCGCTGAGGTCTTGCTTTGCTTTCCTCACTCTATCGTTTTCTTCGATAGTTATAATAAAATAATTATCATTTGAACTGTAATTTGAAGTCATTTTCAATATTAATGAATAAATATTTTAAAATGTTTTAATTCACAGTTAGTGTAAAATCGCGCCAATATTTATGAGCCAAATGATGAGATAACGTAATCTAAGCGTAC
>JAQGCF010000503.1:0-10023 GCA_034699405.1 Hermanniella punctulata | reverse complement strand
GTCACGCGATCTGATTCTAGAGTAAGAGTTTTGGAAATCACTTCTCTTACAAATAAAATTACGTAATATAATAGAAGTGTGATTTATAATAATGAATTTATAAATTCAATTGATATAAAGCACTAAATAAAATATACATTTATTTAGTTTTTTGTGAAAAAAGTCATTTCGAGACTGATTTTCCGGTCAATGCATATTTCAGAAGTTTTTGAGATTCAATGATTTGATAATGTCTTTAGAAGTTATGCGATAAACGAAATGATTCAATAACTTATTACTTTATAGATGACATAACTATCTATTTAGAACTTTTGGATTTTTTTTAACAATGGGATCGGGGAATATCTTTTGTATCGATCGGTCAAAAAATATTGTTTGACTCCAAATAATTGAAAAACAGATTTGATATTTAGTTTGTAGAAAATGCTTACTTTTGAGAATTTAACTCAAATCCATAAGGACTATATCTTTGGGTAATAAAAAATGACATTGATTCAATTACATTATATGCATGTTATTTGTTCTCTAAGTATTTATTTAATTTATTTTATTTCATTTTCTAACAATCAAAGTCTATTCAATCAAAACATTTCAAAAATATACTTTTAAATGTAATGCAATAATTAAAATTAATGATGTTTTTATTGAATGGTTTTTTTATAAAATCAATTAATTCTGATATTTCTAAATAGTATTTATTTAAATAAGTTTTTGAAGATTATTAAATTAAGATAAAATTATAATTAAAAAAATATATAATATCATTCAATACTATTTTAAATATTATATAACTATCACAATAGAAAATATCTTAATTTATTAATTTTTCTTATTAGAACATTGAATTATTCAAGGGAGGGTCTGTGGCAGAAAATTTTGTATCTCATAGCAGATAAGATATTTTCAGCATTTTTCGACTCTCTGATGATCTAATTCCTATTACAGCAAAAGACTCACCTCTTCTTTAAGAATAAGATTAAACTCTTTAACTTTCTGCGTACGTCGCTATATGTTTAAGCTCCTAAAGGGATAAGGGATGGATGGACAGCAAAGGGATGAGGAGTAGAAATAATAAGTTCTACTTAAGTTCATAAAATAAGACAACATTGAATGGGAGACTGTGTTTATACATGATTTAAATAACTTCAAAAAAGTTACAAAACTTAGTAAAAATACCAAAAATTTATTGTTTTGTTGATTTGGTATTTTATTATATCTAATTATTTTTATAAAATGTCAAATTATATAATAAAATTGCACTTTTAATGAATTACTTTTAATACTGAAGTACACCGGGATTCAAATCACCATGTTTGAACTTTAGTAATAATTGATAAGAATAAGAATAATTGATAAGTATTAAAAAGCTTACAGATTAAATGAATGACAAACGAGTTCAAACATGGGGATTTGAATCCGGCTGTACTTTAATAAAACCTGAAAAGATTTGAATAAAACTATTGAAAATTTTTGAGTTGAATTTTTATTTATTTTTAAGTTTATAGCAATAAATCTTTCATAAACTAGTGATGAAATCTTAATTAAAAATTAATTAAAACTGACATATATTATACTAATGATTAATATATAGTACTTTCTATTTTAAATTTCATTTTTAACATTAATTTCTTTACAAACTAATGATAATTAAATATAACTATAAAAATGAATTACAATAGAAATCATCAATTAATGAGAAAAAATACTAGACGTACATTTAATTAAAAATTCTTCTTTCAATTTTCAAAAATGTGTCAAAATTTTCTATAATCTCATACCGAACTCTATTAATTACATATTTTTTAATTAAAAAATTAAAATTATTTTATTTTTATTTAGATGCGAATTGAAAAACACTTATAAGTTTAAAAAATGAAAGCAAAATAATTAAAACATTAGTCTCTAATAAAATATAAAATGTAGTCAATTATAAAATACTAAAACTATTGATACTGTATTATCTAAAGTCTAAGCCTAAGTTAAATTCACATAAATACACATAAAAAGCTATTTTATTACTTCAGTTCAAATCTTAAACTATTCAATAAAGTTATTGTTTTAGTTAAATGTGTGATCTTTTAAGTCTTTGACAGTAACTGAGGTCTGCCACCGGCCGGACAACCAACGGATAACCTAAGCGCCATTGTAGTTAGTTTACTTTTGGCCAGCAATTTTGGTTAGGGATAAGTACTTTTTGTTTGTTAAGTGAATCTTCACTCGTTTTGTGAGTAGATTTCACCCATTTTGGTCTCTTCTAAGCTCTACAAACGAGCTCTACTAGAGATGAAATATTTATATTCGTTTCAATGAGAATATTTTAAATTTTAAATTATTTTTATATTATAAAAGTTACTTCGTTTTGAATATTTTATTGTTTTCTTTTTACTTTTCTGAAGTTTTAATCAAACTTTTCTAATCTAATGCAATATTTTATATAAAAGTTGCATTTTATGTAAGTGTTTTAATATAATGTGAGAACAGCAGCAAATTTTTCAGAGTCTTAAGATATTTAAAATAGAGAGAATAAAATAAAAAACTTTTAGAATTACAATAATATTATCTATTCCTGACATTCAGTAAAATTCTATAAATATATTGATTTTTTCTGATAAACCTTTTATTATTGGTTTTCTCTATTATATAATTTTTTTTCTTTTTATTGAGAAATCTTTTACCGGTAAATCCTATTCAGCAAACTATAGGAAAGAATTGTATTTAGAAAAGAAAGATTTGTTATTCGTTTCATTATACTGTATTACAAATTCAAATTTGTTTTTTATAAATTTAAATATTTGCCAACAATTTATATCACTCTATTACAATAGATCAGAGGGTATTCTAATTTTGATAAAAGTAGGTAAATATTGTAACCATTAAGCATACGTTTATCAAATATTTATATATTGATTTTGTAATTTATATACAATCAAACGCAAAGCTATCTTTATTAGTATTTTTGGCATAAAATCTGAACTAGTTTAAATGTCTTGAAATTTTTTAAATTGCTACTATGGATTTTACGAACGGATCTAACCCTGAAATTGACCTGTGGACTCAACCTTCACTAAGACACAGGGAATATATTACCCATGAAAAAGTACAGCCTATCCTATTCGGAACGATTCAACATAAAAATATATTAATAGTTAAAAGTAATGGATTACTCACTGGTGAGTCAGTAAAGTCACATTGAGTTAAACAACTCTAATGTAAATGTACTTAAAGTAATAAGTAGTTTATTAGCAATACGCGTTCAGATTTAAACTGGATGGTTGTATCTGTTATTTAAAAAATCTGAGCAAGCAAATTATATAATTCAAAAAGCTAGTAGTTACCTCTAAAAGGATTTCTCAAAATTTTCATCTTTTAAGCGCCAGGAGTAATTTTAATGTAAAAATTTCAAAATTTTGTTAAACTCTTGCTCAGGTATTACTTAAGTTAATTGTATGATTTTAGATTCATTAAAGAGGTTTTGAAATACTCTACAAGTTTGCCATTGGTAAGCTTTACGTAAATTGACTTTCCTGTATTCCATAGACAAAAATATTATTTTCTATTGCTTTTATTAAAGAAAAAACTTTAAAAATGTTTAATAAAACTAATACCTGTATTAAAATAAATATAAAATCAATAGAAAAAAAAGATTTTGCCTATGAAATACAGGGGTGTCAAGTTATGTAAAGCTTACCAATAACAAACTTGTAGAGAATTTCAAAACCTTTCTATTGGATCTAAAACCATAGAGTTATCTCAAGTAATATCTGAGCACAAGCTTAATAAAATTTTGAAATTTTTACATTAAAATTACTCCTGGCGCTTTACAGATGAGAATTTGAGAAATTCTTTTAGAGGTATCTATTAACTTTTTGAATTTATATAATTTGCTTGATCAGATTTTTTAAATAACAAATAGTTTTTCATGGGTAATATATTCCTTGTGTCTTACAAGTTAGTGAAAGTTGAGTGCACAGTTAAATAATTCCAGGGTTAGATCCGTTCCTAAAATCCATAGTAGCAATTTAAAAATTTAAAGAAATTTACATTAGTTCAGATTTTATGCCAAAAATACTAATAAAGATAGCCTAGCGTTTGATTGTATTTACTCTTTTTATTGAATTTAATTGATTAAATCAAACTTATATACAACGCTACTTAATGTAAATCTTATTTAAAATAAGGAGTTGTAGTAAATCTTTATCGGTTACACAATATTTTAGCATAAGTAATAAATTACACGCATTTGATTTTAGCAAAAATTGGGAGTCGGAAATATATGGCATAATAGTGTGTCAAAACATTTTATAACTATTTTATTCAGTTAATAAAAATTTAATGCACTATTTAAACCACACTGTCTAAGCTATAGTAAATTATCTCCGTTTGTAAAATTGTTTTAGAATGTATCATAAATTATATCGTTATGTATTCTAATTACTCATTTGTTTTTATAGTTATATAAAATGGCAATAAAAGTTGTGGTAAATTTCAATGCATTTTATTTTAAATTCATTTGTTTGTCTTTGTGCACATTTAGATTATTAATTTACTTTATCTCTAAATATTAACAATATTTGCACTTAAGTTATAACAAATGGTATACAATGTATTTAAAATAAAAAGATTTGTAAAATTTATTGCCCAAACAATTAAACGAATCATATCTCATAGTTTTTGTTTTATGCTTTTTATGATATTACTCTTAATGGACGTGTTTTTACTGAGAGACCGGAGATCAGAAACGAACATTAAGATAAGGACAAACAAAATCAAATTAAACAAAAACATTTGCTATAATATACTTGAAATTTAGATGATTTTGTTGTCAATATATATTGCTTTCAATAATTTATGACTACTCACTGACATATTAAACTGCAAAAATATTTATATTATTGAATGACCATAATATATAATATACCCGGGAGCATTGGATAAATCTGGAGCGATAAACATTAGGCAATTTGTAAGTAAGAGAATAAATATATCCAGATAAAAAATAAATCTAAATCTGATTTGCTCTATAAAACCTTCAGAAATTTCATACTTCTTAAGTAAACTTAAGTTTAAAGAGTTTATTAAATTTGAAGGTTAGCTCTTTAGCATTGATATTAATACCCGGTATTGCCGTTCATCTATAGCCTAAACAAGAAAAATAATTTAGAAATTGAAAATTCTTGCAAAAAAATCCGTCGAATGAGAATTTGCTTTAAATTTCAAGACAAATCATTTTACTTATGAATAAATTCCGCATCATTTGTTTACTGTTGGCCATTGTATGGGATAAGAAAATATTGAGGAGTCAGGACTTTCGTAAAAATTCATTGATCAATAGTAGGATTTAATAAAACAAAATTCTTGTGATAAATGATACAAATATAATATTAAATATAAAATTGATTTATTTTTTAGATAAAACTATTTGAGTCAAAAAATATATGATAAAAGTTTTCGGTTTCCTCTATTGTATCAATCTTTTAAATCACTATATAGTGGACAAAAAAAGGTAGAGAGCTGAAGGAGTTATTCATTAAAGTTATAACAATGTTGGTATAAACTAAGTGGAGTCAACTCACGAGATAAGTAGTCTTGTGAGATGACTATAAAATAAAGTGAGAGTGAATTAAAACTCATAATAAATATAAATCGATTTATGAATTTTTATTTCCTACTTATTTTAAGTTAAGTTCGGAGATAACTATTGAAAGGACGCAAACTCTCAAACGCGTACGAAAAGATCGATAACTTCGCAGATAGTTTGCAAATACTCTACACAAGTATTAGCACAAACTTTCCTCTCGTAGAAAACTATTTGGATAGACATACTCTACTCTACTATTCACTGAAGTTGACATTAGACACAAGTGAAGAAAAGTTGGTCACAATTTAAGAGCTTTCACTGTTTATAGAAAGCATAGAAAGAAAAAGTAATATAAAAATAATAATAATATTTTCTTTAAAATACTGACTCATTTAAAGAAAAAAAAGAAATTATTTGTTTTGTGGTCTAATTTTACGTAACATTGTTTACTCCAATACAACAAAACAAACTAAACTTACTTTTCAGAGCAAAAGTTCTTTAACTTCAAAAAACAAAAACTTTGCTCTAATTAAAAAAAGATCTCAAAGTTTAAAACTGTAAAAATGGAGTTAAATAATACGACTATGGGTTTGGGTAATAATCTCTACAACATCTTACTCCAGGAGTGGAAGTTTCGGAACAATATTAATGACAATCTATATTACAACTTAACTGCCGATCAGATAAAAGAGTTGTTAAATATTAATAATTATCCCGAGATCTTAAATAAGAAGACAACTCGCAATGTGATAATAATCTGCTTTTACTGTGCGATAGTATTGGTTTCACTTTTTGGCAATTTGTTAGTTTGTTATGTGATATTCAAAAAGAAAAGAATGCGAACCGAAACCAATATACTTATGGCTAATCTTACTGTTTCCGATATAATGATGACTGTTATCAATATACCATTTAATGTGGCGCGTCTTCTATTAGATGAATGGCCATTCGGATCAGCTCTTTGTATACTGGTTCCATTAATGCAGGTCACTTCGGTGTAAGTATCGATTCTTATGGATGATTTCCAATGCAATGCAGACTTTTTTTACAAATCTTAACAATTAGATTAGGTATTGCTCTGACTCGCAAGAGTTAACTATCTATTTGTTATGTATATACTTATTTCATGTTCGACTAAATTGTATTTTGCAATCACGTTAGAAAATTGCAATACTTTACTTGAGTTCCTCCACTGTTCACTGGAGTTCAAATTATTTTCGGCACGTTTTTGATTTAGAGTAGCGTTGAATCTAATTTTGAAAATCCTTTATTTTAATCGAGACCTAAAGCTATTCATTGGAGACGTTTTAGCAATAGTTTTACTTTTTATATACAGTATAATACTGTATGTATTTATTGGCTTTTAATGGACTTTTAATGTGCTAAATAGATATTTTATTTCATAGAACTGGAGGTATTTGAAATCTAGTTTCACTTTTAAGGTTTGTTTGCAACAAATTCTATAAAATGTTATTCAATTTATATATAATATAATTGGAGAAAGACATTGAAAACATGAGTTTTTTTAGATTTATATACTTTATATGAATTCTTAAATTTTTTGCTTTTGAACAAAATTTCATATAAGTGTTCTTTTTTTTGCGTCAAACGCTAAAGATTGTTGTATTACTTGTTTCTATTTTTTATTTTAGATTTTTATCCTTTTTTCATATTATTCTTATATTCAGAATTTGCTTTTAGTAAATAAAATTTTTTAAAAGAATTTATAGAAAGTGTCTAAAAATACATTAGTATTTTATGCTGGAACTGGAAGCTAAACACGTTGACAGCTATTGGCGTAAAAATACAAATGCAAATTTAAACAATTTAAAGTGACGTTAAATATATGAGTTTTATGCTTTTAATGCGGTTTAGAAGGGGTTTAAAATGTTATTATTGATATTTTAATGTAAAGCCTCGACATAACTCTAAAAATATATTTTATATAAAAATATAAAGTAAGTTATAGAAAGTTTTTTGTTATGCAAAATATATTTTTGATTCAAACAAGAATTTGCAAATAAATGTGTAATAAATACTAAATGAATGCACTAATACTGTATATACAGTACATTATCTATAATAAAGTAAATCAATTCTAAAATTTAATTTATAGAATCAATTAGTTATAAACTTTACAAAAGCTTAGCATAAATTTTTGAACCAGGGATGACCATACTCGAAAATGAGAGAGGCTATATTTTTGTCTAACTCAGGAGGTATAGATAACATTTTTATGAGATAATTACCCTATTTCCCCCCATTCTTTCGAATATTTCACTTGCAAAAAGGGATTTCTGCAAAATTTACCCTTCCTATAACCTTCCCTTCGGCTAAATCTGTCTGGATATTTGACACAAAGCTTTGCTATTTAAATAACTGTTATTTAGCAAATGAATATGTAATAAAGAAGATTAAATTCAAGAAATCTGAAGAAGGAATTGTACACTCGCTATCCCTCACACTTTATAGTATCAAAATATTGACTTAAGAGAGTTATGAATATATACATTAATGATTAATCAATTAAAAATGGAGTGCTTAACATTTTAAAATTGTCAATATTCTGTAAAATCAATGTGAAAATCAAATAATACTTATAATGTATGTTTTGGAGATTTTGTATCTATTATTAATTTCTTTTACATTAAGAATTTTTATAACTATTCATAAAATTTAAACCGTAAAAAGGCATAACGAGGGGACATTTGAAGGAAATTTGGTGTACTGTAATTAGCGATTATACTATCAATATTATTTTACCTTATATATTGATTGGCTGGAAAGTAAGGTTGCACAAAAGAAAGTTTCTGAGAAATTTTCTAAAAATTTTCTCGAAGGAAGATTTCTCAAAAATTTCTTAATTTTTATACTTTTTTCAACTAAATTATTGTTTATTTGATAATATAATCAATTAAAAGGTTTATATTGATATTTATCAATAGATTGTGTTCATGATGTATGAATGACTAAGTAAATTAAAATAAATACATGTATATATATAGTCTCCCACAGGATTATTGTTTGACTAATTTTATTGTAAAATATTTTTCGCGCGTTTTAAAATTGCAAAACGTAAATTAAACAAAATTATAGCTTAATGTAACGTATTTGGAAATAAAATTATTTTTAAGCAATTCGAGAATCATTTGCTTACTATTATTTCCACATTCTCTAAACTTTTTGAACAATAAGTTAATGAAATAAATTATTAATTGATTGTTAATAACTGCCTAAACGATAAATAATTTAATTTTAATTAGAAAACTTTAGACTTTAGACATCACAAAATTAATTTTAAACAATCAAACATATACTATGGATTAGTCAATAAAGAACAGACAAAACTGAACAGTGAACACTTTATTTCCAGTTCTAATTATTAAACAAATACAGTGTAAGTTATATTAATAACACTAATATCATCCTCATTATATTAAGTGTGCTTCTTGTTAGTCTATTAATTCCTTGGAAGACTATTATATTAATGGGCCTCCCATTGAGAAATTATTTGAGAAAGTTTCTCAGAAATATTTCTAAAAACTTTCTCGTGAAAAAATATTCTTTTTTAGTGCAACCCTATTTGAAAGTCAGATCTGAAATTTCTCCTAATTATAGCTGAAACTAAAGCACAAATTTAAAAATTAGAAAAAAGTAGCTAAAATTGCAGAGGTGGCATGAATCGATTTTGTCAGGGGGTATTTTCTCTCGGCCTCAGGGTGTAGGATCATGTGTTTTATTGAAGTTTTATGAAACAATTTCCCGTTTTCCCCATTTTTTAGGGATGTTTCCCTTGCACAAAGGGCGTTCTACAAAATCACAGGGAGTATTTAGGTCTATATCATCCCCTTTGGCTGCCCTGCTTCAGATCAGACTTTTTATACGATTATCAATTTACTTTGCGATACGGGAGAACTCCCTTAATTAAGTCAAACAACTTTTTTAATTAAAAAAATATTGATTTTTTGCGTCATATGTTTTGTTTAAATTGATAAAAACATAAGAAAAATAATCTTTAATAGATTTCTAAGCAAATTCTCGGAGAAAATTATTTTTTAAGTATAAATTAATGATAAATTAATTAATAAATACTAATTAACTAAAAATAGACAACAATTAATTTTGAACAATACATTCGTAGATGCGTTGTTTATCAAGTTGTTGTGCAGTAAATTAAATATTTATATGCAATCAGATTAATAAAGATTAATACGATATTGAATAAGATATTAACATTAATAAAATGAATTTTCACGTATTATATAGCAACGATGCAAAAAGTAACCAATTTGTAACCTGAACAGAAACATAATAATGTATAAGCAAAAGCTATATAGCAGTATAAGAAATATAACGTTATACTTTAAAGGGGTAGAGATTAGCTTTAATATAAAATCAGAGTCAATAATAATCTGGAAAATAAACTCCTAATATCAGAAATATAT
>JAQGCF010000502.1:0-10023 GCA_034699405.1 Hermanniella punctulata | reverse complement strand
TAAATGAAGAAAATTCATTAAAATGACAATTAACATGTAATACACGAATGAATGCGCACATGTAGTCACCACATAGAAAGTCATTAAAATAGTTAATATACAATGAATGCATTATTATAAAAATTAATCGCTTTTTGTTATTTTTTTAATAAACTTATGTAAGAACAGAAACGATCGTAAAAATTCTTAAGACTTCAATAGTGACCGAACCAGATATTTGTGTGCAATAACTGCTTTACGACTCACTACCAAATGGTGTATAACTTAAAAAAATAAAAGTTTTGTTGAGCTCAACATTAAAGAAAAGAACAGAAAACAAATTATTGAATAATAATATTTCAAAGGCTATCGAATTTGTGAGAGGGATAAGAGAGAGAGAGAGACCTCTCTTCTAACCCCCAATAGTAGCCAATAATATGGTTTTCAGTTATTATGAATGCGTGTTCGGGTCATTGGATTGGAAAGTCTGTCAAAATCATATATAAGTGGTTTAAAACCGAACGAAAGCTCTGATAAATGAATAATAAATATATTGAAAAAGAATTGGATCTTAAGTTATGGTTTAGTTTAAGAGTTGTCTAACGTTTTTGAAAGTGGAGTTGAGTTGAAAGACTTAACGCCAGATAACACTCACTCACTATTGAGGAGAGTTTGCGAACAAGTTTTCTGAGTTCTCATAGGTTTTTGGTCTCTCAATAATAGCTCAAAATTTTTTGAAAGATTTTTTGAAAGAAGTCAGACATGTATTAGTGGAGAGATGGGGAGAGACAACGGTAGGAGAGATAGAGAGGGACACACTGATAGATAGGAGAGAAACACAAAGAGGAAATTCCAGGCTTTCCTTCCTTTCAAATACCAAATAACGTGTCTTCAAGTCTTGTGCGACACCACTACCACTGCCTCTGAGGAATAGTAGCAATACGTTCGCTGATCTGTTCAATGAATGCTAGACTACAAACAAATGAACATTAATTATATGAAACTTAAGTTATTTGTGTTGTGTTGTGTCGACAAAACATAACTATTTGTAGATTTTGTTCAAATTTATTGAATTTTGTTTAGTTTTGTTCACTTGTATTCACTTGTGTTCACTTCAATGCTATTAATGTTTTATAAAAATATTTCAAATTTAAGTTTTGTTTGTGTTTCGTCTCTTTAGAGTGAATTAACTTCAAAAGGAGATGACTTCACGAAACAGATGTTTCAAATGTATAATACATTAGAAGACATCATAATATCATCAAAAATGAATGACAAACAAACAAATAGTGACCACATTTTGACCAATAATATCATAACTAATACTAAATCAAAGTCTAATAATATTATTAATAGTGTTGTCGTCAATGAGAATACAATGAATGCTAACATTTCTCAGTCTTTTAATAATAAAAACAATAAAATTATTGAATCAAATGAAACTAATTTTTGTGACTTCACTGAAATTAAATACAATATTAATAATAATAACAATAATAATAACGAAAATTGTGTTAAATTAAGTGAAAAGTCATTCGTTTCTAAACACAACGAAGAGATTTCAGAAGTTTTGAATTCAATTAATAGTTTAGACTTTTGTGATTCAAATACTAAACCAATAGTTTCTGATTGTGAACAACAAAACACTAATAATAAGAATAGTTTTAAACAATTATTAGTTTCGAAATCGGATTCAATTAGTGATAAAATTGTTGGAAACGAAGAAAAGAATTTATGTTTAGAAGTGTTGGACACAAATAATGGATATATTAATAGAAATTGTATTAATAATAGCGAACATATCGTAAACCCATTGTTGGATACAATCAATACATTGACGTCTTGTAGCGACAGTTCTGACGAGTGTTCAGACTTTAATAAGAAGTGTTACTCCAGAGGCGAACGACATCGAAGAATACTTAATGGTTCGCGACATCTGAAGCGTAAATCATGTAATTATTATTACAGTAGTAGTGATGCGGACTCTATCAGTGGTTATACGGGAACCAATTCACTGGAATCGGGCTATAAATCAGATTATTTGGGTTCGAATACTCCCGAAATCATTGACGGCAGCTCTTTGTCATCGTTTGGAACAGCTTTCGATTGCGTCGAACCTGTTATTGCCTGTGAAACAGTCAATGCTATCGATCATGAAATGGCACCAAATGAGTCAAACACTGGTAAGAAAAGTGCTGTAAAACCATTAAACTCGAATTCAACCAAAAGTTCAGTTGAATTAAATAATAGTAATAAAAATAATAGCGTTTCGAATGAATGTCTTAAACAAAAAGCTGATGACATAAGTAGTAATGCAAGCGTCGACTCCTTTACGACAAACTCATCCACTAATAGAAAAACTGTTGGAATGTTTGGCGAAAAGATTGCGAACCGCTTAAAGGGGTTTAATAATGACTCACAATTAGAACATTTACTTAAACTAAGGAAATCACTTCTAAAGGCGTTAAAACGATGCGAACAGATCTCATCTCCGGTCAACTCACGCGATGGTAGTCCTATTATATCGAGCAGATCCTCAAGTCCTGCCTCTACTGTCGTCAAGTCTTCGCATAACACGTATACCACCGGTAATAGTGTTACGAACAATAACTCGAGAAGAATGAGAGAAAATATGATTTGTTCCGATAAACTCAAACCAAAAGTATCGGCAATTCCCGCCTCCCGGACACTAAATCACGACGAGATCGATAATTGTTGCAACGCTTCCAATAATATGGCGTCAATTGATTCGATTGATTCGTTTAACTCTACCTCTAATAACAAAAGCGTTCGATTCAATAGTTCTGTGAAAATAAGTCCATTGAATGCACTGCAACTAAATCGACAACAAATTAATAACAATTATGTCTCGAATAAGTCAATACTGAAAGACCCTCTCTGTGAGACATTGAGGTCAGCCATAAAGACGGGGGAATTCAAAAATAATTGCTCTCTTGAGGGAGAAATCGATGAGTTATTGTATGGAAGAACTGGAGGTTATTATTACTCGCCTCAACTGGAAAGCACCGGTCATTTGGGCACTGATAGTCCGTCTCAAACATATGTAACTATGATTGAGGAGAAATATCGCACATTTTCGGGTAACTCAACCGCTTTCAAACAGACCTCCTCTGCCGCCACTTCTAAGAAACCCTCGAAAGGTATGTATGAGAAAAAAATTTAAATTACATGTTATGCCATTACAGAAGTTACTGGTAATAGTGCTTTAGTAATAGTGTGCTTCACTAATGTTGTTTCTAGAATTGCTTTCAGACAAATGACAATATTCTGTCCAAAACTTATTTCTTATTTGTTTTTCTGCTTTACATTTCTATTTCAGGTTATTCTGAACTCTTATTACCTGTGCTTGAGTTCAGTTTTGCTTATTTTAATTTATTTCGACAAATAGTAAAGCAATTAATGCCTTAAAAAAGTCTCAAATAATAACACTTTTGACACAAAGTGTTTAAAATAACTTTAACTGAAGTTGTTTTCAAAACAGTTATTGTTTGAATAAAATTTAATTTTTTATATTTTGCAGACATTTATGCGTTTAGTAAAAAATAAAAATAAATAACTACCAGTGTTGTTGAATTTGAATACCAATTAAATTAATCACATTTTGGCTCAATAACTAATTTAATCAAATAGTATTAAAACTCTATTTATTACTGAACTATATTTTGAAACTTTATATTTAACTGAACTTTAAGTTTAAAAATATTCAAATGTTTTCAAACATTTTTAGGTTTTTTGTCTGAATTTTTAAAAGCTTTAAAATTGATAAAAAGGCAAATGCTTTCAAGAACTGCGATTAATGACAGCGCAAAAGCTATATTTTGTTTGAGTTGTATTTTTCTTCTAATTTATCGCATGTTTGCTCTAAAGCAACGTTGAATTATTATTATAGGAGTGCTATATATTGCTAAACACTTCATAATTTAATGCTATTTTAATTTATATATTTGATAATATGAATAATTCGTTAAAAAATGTCAATTTTCGAGGCACTGATTCCGGAGTGGATGAATGGCATGTGTTTTGGCTTTAGTTTAAAATACTTTTAAGTCATTTATAAAATTATTTTATTGATCTCTGATATGAAAACCTTATTATAAGAATTTTTATCGCATAGAAAATCATTTTATTTTTGCTAAATATTTTACGCCATAAAAAAATTACTTAAGGCGTCAGATCAAGTCCAGCCACTGTAGTATTACAGACAAACTTCTTTAATGAACTGTTTTTTATTTTAATAAATCAAATTATAGTGAGGTTTAATGATTTACAATAGATTTAATTTAATTTAATGTTTTGATTGTTTGATCATAAGGAACAGGCAATACATGTATATTCCCGGCTATTAGTGCTTAATTAATTAACATAAATAAACGATTAAATTTTCATAATGGATATTATGATATGAGATATCAAATCATTAAAACTATTACAGCACTCTTATGTACTACCAGTAGTTTAATAACAATTTCAATCCAATCACAGGAATTCAATATTTTATAGTTATTTATATTTAACTTATTTTAATACTTATCTCAATATTGAATATAAAAAGTTTTATTTATTTAATAATTTTATTACTACTCAGACTATTCGCCATTAAAAACAGGATACTCTTCGGTGTCAAAACCTCGTGATATAGACTTAATGACAACCTCTGAGTTAAGAATAAACGCTACGTTTAGCACAACCACCACAAGACCCAAAGCCAGTCCGTATAGTATTTATGGAAATTCAATTACAAATCAGAGTTTTGAGACTAAAGGCAACCGTAAGTCAACAAAATCTCATTTCACAGAAATGGCTAAATGTATGCTCGAAATACTGGATGACTTACAAGTGCCTCAAAACAATGAAAGCACTCATAAGACTCGTATACAAAACTCGTTACTAATGAAAAAACCTGAAACCGAATCAATTGATTTACTTATGAAAGAGTTATCCGTTGGTCAAAGCGATACCAGTGATCTCAGTGACATCAGTAGTATTTCTTATCGAACACTACCCGATCAGCACATCTACGAAGAAATTCTGTACGACTGTCTCGAATCTCAGCCAAAAGACAATAAATATCTTCATTTCCCTCCGCGTCGAACCATTACTTCAATATCTGCGACCAATGCGTTCGCACACTCATCAGTCAGTAGTATAAGAGTTGACGTACCTTTACATCAGTCAAGCATTAGACATGTCGGCAGTTGGGGTCGAACCAGTAATAAACCAAAACAAAGGAGTAATTTGTATACAATTTTCTCCAATGAAATCGAAAGAAGAAATATTTCGCGATCTCTTGAAAGAGAGTATTGCAAACGGAAGACAATTGACGTCAAACCAACTAATTTTCAAACAGACAATTATGGATTCAAAGCCTCGCTATAAATAATAGACATTTTTCATAGACTTTTATTAGGATTTTATAACTTTTTTGTATATTTTAGGTCTAATTAATGAATTGTTTGATGTTTTTAATAATATTTATTTAAGATTATCGAACGATAAGTTTTTTCGAGTGATTGATAAGCCTTTAAAAGTCTTTCAATTAACAAATAGTGCTCTAAAAGTGCTCTCTGTTCGCATTCCCCCATAATTTCAAACTTAAATTATATTAAGAGTAATAATTTTTTAATGATTCCAATGTATTGTTTGAATTGTAAGTACTGTTACAAAAAAATTGTCAATTGTTAGTATTTGTTGAGAATATTATACACATACAGGTAGTATCGGATTAATCATTGTTCTAAAATTGTTGTAAAAGATGTACAGTTAGTATATCTATATTATTAAACACTGGCATTAATATCATATCATGTTTTTTACAATAATAATGACTTCTGTAGTAAACTATGTATTCAATAATTATAATGCATTAAACTCTACCTCTTTATAGCTCTTTATAACTCTTTATGCTTTCCATTGACTCGATTTGAAAACTTATTAAATATAAGCGAAATATAATGTTTTTGATATAAATCTAAAGTCAAATAATTTAATACATAAACTACTCGTGTGAAGAATTACCACTACTTTTTTATGAGAACTGTTTTCATATAAATTACTACTTATATACATGTATTTGTAATAAATGACTGGAAGGCAATGGAAGGCAAACTCAATTTATTGTGAGAAAATTGCTCCCAAATCCGACTTAACCTAACTTTGCTTTTGCTTTGTTTCGCATTCAAAATATAGCAAAACATTGTTTGAAAGCGAATAAAACTTTTTACTCAAATCCAAAGCTTGTAATTAAAACTCATTTACTATTTCCTAACTATTCCCGCATTCGTTGTTGAAAGAAAGTGAAACCATTATTCACGAGTTGTGCCACAATTCAAGTGAGTTATTATTAAACCAAAGATTGGAGAGTACTGTATATCAACAGTTCTCTTAACTTATCAGAACTGTTGTAATGGTACTAGCCTTTATAACACATGATTGAAACCTACCATTCATTGCTTAACTCTTACACTCATTTAAGCATAACTTTCAGAAAGTAATTCAAAAATTTTCAAAGAAAACTATTTAAAAGTTATTTGATTTTTATGCAATCATTAATTTTTACGATTTTTAAATCAAAAGATTGTTAAAAAGAAATAAATTATAAGAACTGGAGATTTGTATCATTTTGACTATAATTTATCAATTAATTGATTTTATTTTAATTGCTATTTAATAGGAAATAAATTAGATTTAGCTTTAAAGGGATTTCAGTCATTCTGTTTTTATACCCTTCACTATCACTACAGTATATAAAGAATTTTTTAAATGATTAGATTTTTAGCAAATTTCAAAAATAATATTTAGGAAAAATATATGAGAAAAAAGTAAATTTATTTAATATTTAATGATTAAAATTCGGGTATTTTTCCATTTAAAATAACATCTAATATAAATCTGACAAAATTTGAGAGAAATACTAATTAACTATTGAATTCAGGTTTTATTCAGATAAAACAAAACAAAATTTTATTGCAAGGCTTACTGTAGTTATATTTTACAGACAAAAAGGGAAATATTAAGAGGTTTTAGTCATAAGATTACAAACTTGCAATCCATCGAAACTGTGGATAAAAGTTTAAAAATATTTTTATCAAAATAAACAATTATTAAACATTTTATAAGATTAAAAGAAAATAAACAATTTTTATTAGTTTTAACTTATAATTTATGGAAGAATGTAGTATATAATATCGTTATGACCTACTCTCTCCTCATTGGTAATGTATTTTATACATTATAGAGTAAAGTACAGATAAATTTTAATACAACACTACAGAAAAATCTTATTTTGCTTTAAACAAATTTATTTTAATGACCAAATAATTGGATGTTTCTCCGAAGAGCAAAATTCTACCTCCGGTTATAAAAATATTTGAATTGTGTTTATGTTATGACTAATGATGTATTTATTTTATTTGATTCTCAGAAGCAATTTATTTGTTTATTTCTAAGAATATTATAGGATTTATCTAAAAACTAAAATTATGTTTCATCAGTATAACTGTTATACTATAACAGATCAATTAATTTTAATTTTATTATTAATTTGTGTTAAATTTATGTCTATATTAAAGCTTTAAGAATTTCCGGACTATACTAATGATTAATTTGTGTTGAGTTCAATAATCTGTGTTTAAAACCAAATAAATGCTTATATTTGTCGTTAAATTGACGAATTACTTCGTTCTCCACTGAACCCCACATACAGTATATTTTCAATGCATGTATTCAAACACAGAAGCCATAAATGAGTTCATGAGTTGAATTTTATGAGATAATTCGCATTTTTAAATTTTTGATACTTATATAGTTGTTTTGGGGATAAATTACTCTATGGGTAGTTCCAAACTAACGAAAATACAGATTTTGCTTAATATTAATACTAATTTTTAAGTAATTAAACTCATATCAAAATTCTACCCGTTATTATCCAAAGCAAGAGAAAAAAAAGTCTACGAATAAAATTCGTGATAAAAAAATTTTCAATCATAAGAAACCGGACTTTTCGTTGTTTTGCCTGAAGTATATTCTAACCAATCGATTAATTGATCATCTTTTAGATATTGAAAATTTATAAAAATTAAAAAATATATAAAACAATCAAAATTTTATTAGATAGTAATCGAGTGCTCAATAAATTACAAACCACTATAGAATTATAGTAAAAATGCAATAATTTATATGTAATCTCGTATTAAAATTCTAAATATAATTACACATAAATATCAATTGAGAATATATTTTCAAAAAAGTTTAGTCTTTTTTGAGTAAATGTTTTAAAATATCGATGTCTGGACTTAGCAATTATGACGAGTACTACAGTTTACGATAGATTTATTATATCACTAATTAATAAATGGTTGCTTTTTACTAGTAAAGGGAGTTATTAGTGCTCTTATTTAAAACAATAGACTCTATATTAGACTCTAATAATTAGAGTCTATAATATTAATACTGATAATAGCGTTTCATTTATTCGATATACAAAATATATATATAATAATATTTTTGAATTATTGGTTATTTTAAGAAATAATTTGAATAATTGAACTGAATTTTTGATAAACTTTTTGACTAACTTTTTGATTTAATACAATATTTCTGACTTAATATATGATATTCTTCAGTCATTTCTATAATTCTTGCTTTGAGTGAATCATTGTTTGACTTAAAATAATAAAATCCAATCTTTTCCTTAATTGCTTTCAAATCATTTTTCAAACTCTCGTTAGTTATATTGTTTTGCGCCAATAACTCAACTTTAAGTTCTTTCGCAAATCCAATTTCTTTGAGCCGATTCTCTATTGTCTTAGTTTTCACATAATATTCGTTACGCTTTTTGTCGTAAAAACTAATTTTCTCATCGATTTTGCATAGATTTGATTCCATCTCATTCCTCATATCAATTAATCTTTGTTTCAAATCCTGTTTAGAAACTATCAATTTATTCAATAATATTTCAATTTTTTTATTAATTTGAATCAATTCGTAAATTTTTGTGGATTTTATTAACTCTTCACTGATTCTGATAAATGGTTGGAATTCACAAATGACTTTGCAATCAAAGTTGAAGACATAACACGCAATGACCAACAATTCTAAGTAGTTATGCAAATCCAAATGCCATTTTTCAACGCGAGTACTACCCATTCCAGACTTTCTAAATTCAATGCTCATAATCATATTCATTGATTCGTTAATTTGTTGATATATTTTAGTAAAATATCTTTTTGTTTCGCACGAATTCATTATTCATTAAGTTTTTTGATTTTAATTAACTAAAAACAGATTATATCAAATCTCTATCTGCGCAAAGTTTTATGCATTATTTAATGTAAAATATCAGTAAAGTTGTCATAAGTTTAATTTTTTTGTGCTTTTATGCGATAAGTTCAAAACAATACGTGAAAAGTTGTGAACTTTTTTACTATGTATTGATAACACAGCAAATCATATCTTGTATTCATCTTCAGATAAGTTTAATTAATATCTATGTAAATGTATTGGACAGCAAATGCTATTATAGGTATGTAGTCTATTAAATATGCAAAACACAGTACTAAAATCTACTGAAATGTCATTACAGTACTCAACTTTTGACGCCCTAAAACATTCTTTATTCATATGATTTCAGAAATTTTGTTTAAACAATTAAAATATTCAAAGGTATGAATCATATAATGTAAGTTATGTTTAATATATAATTAAAGGTTATAGAATGAATAGGTTGAACACAGGTGAGCTAAGTCAAAGTCTAAAACAAAAATAAAATATAAACAAGCTTGATTCAAGATTATATTAACTATACTTTTCAAAATTATAAATTAATTCTTATATTACAAAACAAACAAATTTGCATTAGATTTTATCACTTAGTTTATAGTAATTACAATTAACAAATACTCAGTGAAAACTTTAAATAAAAATCAAATTCTATATTCCAGTTAGAATTATTAATACCAACGTGGATGTAGTTTATAACTATTTCAAATGATAGTTTGCAATACTAAATTATATCAGCATCACTTT
>JAQGCF010000501.1:0-10023 GCA_034699405.1 Hermanniella punctulata | reverse complement strand
ATAACAGTGACATAACACATAATGACAGTGACATTACCTTGCTTCTTTTTCTCTCTTTGGCGCATAATATATGTCTTCAATCTGTTCTCGTCTTTCATTTTCAAAACATCAGTTCGCGTCTGCGCACTCCACTCCACTCCACTCCACTCACTGCTCGCTCACAACACTCATATAACATATACAGTATATCATAAGTAATACAGTTATACGAATGACACAACTGTTCCCGAAACTCATTGAATGCCAACACTTTCACTACCAATGCGTGCATTTCGTGAGTAATCACACACACAAACACACATAATAAGTATTATAATATATATATATATTATATATTGATTTCATTAATGTTTAGTCAAAACTGAGAATCGATTTTATCGAACAATCGATTGAATCAAATCTCATTCGATGTCTCATTTCAATCGACGAATTGAATGAATGGACAGTAAGTGTGACGTCATCTCATAACTAATAATAATAATAATATTGTATTGTATTGTATTGTCAGATCTCGCGCTCTTTGGAAGAGTTCGCGCGTTTGGACCAACTGCTCCACTGTTGTCTCTTTTCGCGTGACTTCTCCCAATTGCAATGGAATGCCATCAATAGTGGTGGCGGTGCGTCGTCCCAATGCCGCCAATACATTGCTCGCCTCAATCGACTGCTGTCCAATGAGCTGTTCGCTCACTTCGGTCTCAATTGTGTTCTCGTTCTCAATTGGTTCGAGTGTGACAACAGTGGCCGACACGTGATCTGTGAGGTATATCATAGACGATGACGTCATATATGTGTGTGTGTGTGTTGTGAATGCATTCTCATGTCATGTCTCTATTATTATTATTATTATATAAAGGAGTCAGAAGTGAATCGGAGGGGCATTGGCGCCGCCTTTGTCGTCAAGGAGTACACTGTACACCATGGGGGAACAATAAAGAGGGGGAAAAAAGAGGAGGAGTCGAGTAGAAAAGTGTTTCTCAGTCTCGAGATCGGAGAATTGGTGTCCATTTTGGAGATGAATATAGCGTTAATAGAGACCACGACTAACACCAGAGGACGCTTGTGGTCAAAGGGCAAAAAGGGCTTTGAGGTAATGTGTGTTGTGTTGTGTTGTGTAGCCATGGTGATCACTCTCTCTCACTCTCTCTATGATCATAGGTTGGATTCTTTCCTTCAGAGTGCGTGCAAATGATAGAGAAAAGTGAAATCAATTCTTCATTTCTAATAAAAAACAATTCATTATTGCAAACCAACAATAGTGGTCACCAAAGCAACCAAACACCAAATGCCAAACCATGGCATTACAACAAACCAACAATTGATGCACTGAACACTGTTGGTGAACAGTTCAGAACTTCTATTATTGGCAAACAGCGGACGCCTCTTGTGTTGCGAAAGCACGCGCGCAATGGCAAGATCGCGGCCTTCTTCCACAAGTTGGTTTCGCACGAGCGCCACGAACGCAATGCTCTCAAACTGAGAGGCATTTTGCGCGAGAGAGTGTTCGGATGTGATCTCAGTGAACACCTCTACCACCATCACAATCACCATGGAGACAACACAGAAGCAACATCATCATCATCATCACATGTGCCCCGAGTGTTGACAGTGTGCGCGCACTTCATCGAACAATATGGTCTCTGCGATGGCATCTATCGTCTCTCTGGCGTCGCCTCTAATATCGCAAAACTGCGTCAACTCTTCGACGCAGAGCTCGTGCCAGATCTGGCCGGTGATGCGGCCATCGCGCAGGACATCCACTGTGTGGCCAGTCTCGTTAAGCTCTTCTTCCGCGAGCTGCCCAACCCTTTGCTCACTTTTCAACTCTACGACGCGTTTGTCGCGTGCATTCGTGCGCATGCGCACAATCAATTGCAACAGATTCGACGTCTCGTGCGATGTCTGCCTCCCCCCCACTTCCGTACCCTCAGAGCACTTATGGCCCATTTGTCACGTGTGGCCAAAGCATCACATTTGACGGGAATGACGCCCAAGAATTTGGCGATTGTTTGGGCGCCGAATCTGTTGCGTTCGCGAGACATCGAAGAGCAGTCAATTGTCGGCGATTTGGCCGCACTTCAGGTCATTGGCATTCAAGCGGTTCTCACAGAATATATGATCGAGAATTGCGAACAAATATTCTTCTGCGACAAAGACGACACAACGACGACAGTGACGACAGATGGGACGACCACCGCTTGTGATGAAGAAGAGGAAGTGAAACAAAAGTAAGTAAAACAAAGAGACAAATGAATGAATGAATAAATGAATGAATGAATGAATGAATTATTTGTTCTTTTTTTGCAGAAATGAAACGAAATCTCGTGAAATGAATTTTATTAAACAAAATGACGTCAACGACGACCACAACTGTAGAGCACATCAGAAGTCGTTTTGTCGTCGACTTTCAGAGAGAGTGAGAACAAAAGAAGTGGAAACGAACTCAAACTCGAAGTATCTTCTCTGCTCTTCTGTGAAGAATCGGTCGAATAGTTTCGAATCGTTTTTCTTCAAAAGATCTCAAAAAAAACTTAATTTCGAGAAAATCGAAACACTTTTTGATTTGACACAAATTACGCCACAATTCGAGAGTTGTGACCAAAATGTGTCGTTATTTATGAATACATCGATTCATTGCAATCGATTGGAAGCGATTCGAACTAATGAAGAAAACGCTTTGAATTGCAATCAATCAATGATTATAAGATTGTTTGACAAAAGTTTGATTAGAAACGATTGCATCACTGTATTGTCAACGGCTACCATGACAACGGCAAACACCACCACCACCACCACCACGACGACGACAGGTGACGACAGGAGAGAGCGCATCGAACGCATCAAAGCTGAGCGAAGGCAACAATTGCGTCAACAATACGACAGAAAGAGAGCGCCGCCGACGCCCGCACCGCGAAAGAGTGTTTTGCCGTCAAAACTGCGGCAAATCGGACCCAAAGTTGACACAAGACGTCCACCGACGACACCGACTCCTACTCCTCGCCGACGTCATAGCTGTGACGTCATACAGAGTGTTCGCACGACAAACGCGTCAACGGCGCCGACGACGACAACGACGCCAATCATCACAATAACGACATTAAAGACGAGTTCGAGATCGAAGCGAACCAATTGGAACACGAGTACTGCGCACGTGTTCGAACACTTTTGATATATTATTAAAAGTTTTTGTAAATTAATAACAATTTATTTATTTATTATTGTTATCAATAGTTTTGAACAATAGTTTTCGCGCATTTGAGGTCATTGTAGAGCAAATAGAGTTGTCGTTTGAGTTGTGCCGCGTCTGCGCACTCCTTCTCCTCGTCATCCTGCTGCTGCTGCTCTTGATGCGTAACCATGGCGACCACTGTTTCATCACTACTTCTGCTTTCTCCAATTGACAATTGTTTCTCCAATTTCTCTATTTTTGCCTTAATTTCCGACAAATTCTCCGAAATTTCGTTTTGAGTTTCGATTAAGTCTTCAAACGATTGACTGAAAAGTGAAAACAAAACAAAACAAAATGAAAATAAATGAAAAAACAATTCATTCATTCATTCATTCATTCATTTAATACTCGTTTGAATTGATTTTTGTGTTCAAACTCTTTAGCACTTCATTGGAGTCGAGAGTGGCACTCAACAGCGCATGCGTGGCCGACAACAACTCGTTAGACGTGTTGTCGCTCTCACAGAACGGAAATGACGTTCGCTTCGAGTATTTGATCACATGATTGATGAGAAAAGAGTTTTGGCGCGATTTGCGCACGTGTTTCGGGAAACGACACGATTGGCAGAACTGTAAGAGAGAGAGTGAGAGTGACGTCACACAAATGTGTTGCTTTTAGTTTAGTTGTTTAAACTCACGTATCCGCTTTGAGGGACGTCTGGCTCTGCGGAGAAGTGCATACAGTGCGCGTGTTGCCAACACAGACACAACTGAGATATGAGAGAGAGAGAGAGAGAGAAAGAAAGAAAGAGAGAGAGAGAGTGAGTCATGTGATGTGATGTTATGTGATGACGTCACACACACACACACACTTACCTCGCACTGCACCATGAGACCGGACTCTTCACGCGCGTCGCACACGCAGTGCACGAGTTCATCGATTTCGTCGTTTTCGTGTATCTCTGCTACAGTGCGCGCGTCCCAAAAGGGCTGCAAAACAAGTGAGAAAACAATTATTGAATTGAAATAATGTTTGAATAATAATTGTTTTGCGTTTGTGTTTCGCACGAGAGTTGTGTTCGGAGTTGGAGGTGGATGTGGTGGAGGTAGTGGACACGACAGTTGGTGGTGGTGGTGGTGGTGTTGCTGCAATGAGGCCTCCTTGCCTCCACTCGCCACAGTGCACGAGGCCGTTGCAGTTTGTGGCAGTGCAGTGGTGGAGGCGTGGTATACCACGTGTTCGCTTGTGTTGGTCACGTGTTGTCGATTTGATTTGCGAACAGCGCTCGCGGGCATTGGTTTGCGCACATATTTGCGTTTAAGGCGATGACTGTTAGACTGTTGGACTGTGGGCGACATCACAGGCGTCGTCGTCGTCGTCGTGTCGTCCACTGTTTTCGTCTCTGTTTTGGATGAAATCTCTTTTGTAATCTCTGACGAATCACTCGATTTGTGGTAATGTTTTAAGTGTTGCGCTAAAAGACTAAATGAAATGACAATCAAATGAATGAATGACTCACTCTCTGCTCGCTCTCTCTCTCTCTCATCTCATCAAACCTTTGTTTTCTGAAGCCTTTATGGCATTCTTGGAAATGGCATTTGTAGTCGTTGTGGTCGTCTTTGACGCGAAACTCTTTACTGTTTTGAAGCGGAAACGGAACCCTTACACCGTCGTAATTGTCGGGCATTTTCTCGATTTGCGATAACTTTACTTTTTTCCGATATCCGTCATAAAAGAGTACGACAACACTCTTGTGTTCCAAACACTCTTCAATAATGGTGGCCGGATATGGTTTGTTGTCCGTCCATCGCGCTAACACCTCTTCCTTCAATACAAACCTGTTGCCACTGCCGTTGCCATGGTTGCCGTCGCCGTTTGTGTCGTCACTTGTCTTGAGGCGAATGAGAGCGGAGTCTCTGTCGAACCACTGGTCGTAACGCGAGCTAACAATGAGAGCAACAATGAGAGTTCATGTTGTTGTTGTTGTTTGTCACCAAATTGTTGTTGTCAATGGCAACCAAACATCGCTCACCTCCAGCGCTCAAAATGAACCAAAAGCCTATTGTCATCACTTATGGCCACAATTTTGGCCGAATACCAGTCGCCAACAACATCGCGCGCCTCTATCTTCTGTCCTACGGACCAATTGTTGAGCGCGTGAGTAGTGGTGGTGGTTGGCACGTGCTCTGCAGTGGTGGTACTTGTATGGTCGTTGTGTTGTGTCGTCGTTGTCGTGTTTGTCGTGTTTGTTGTCGTCTTTTGTTTTTTATTATTGTTTTGACACAAATTTTGAGACTTTTTCTCCGAGAGATAAGAAGAAGAGAACGTGTTTTGGTTGAGATTTAGAACCAATTCGTGAACCGATCGCTGAGCGGTAAGACGTCGCGGACGTCCTCTACTTCTCGACATGGATTGCATTGAATTCAACTCTTCTTGAAGATTAGTAGTGGTAGTAGTAGTGGTCGTCGACGTCAAGGAGTCCTCCATTTTGACGTATAAAGAACGTCAACAAAAACAAATGGCAAACGTAATTGTTGTGATGGCCCAACAGAATACTGTACTACATATAATATAAACACAATAGAGAATAGAGTCATATGTTTTGTGTGACACAAATGGAGGCAAACGTTAGCGAAAACGTCGAACACTTTCACGTTCACAACAATAGCAATGAATTATTGAATAATAATAATAATAATATTGATTTGACAACAAATGCGCTGCAAATCGTGCAAACAATGGCCAACAACAATAGCCAACAACAATCACAACAGTCGTCGCAGTCGTCTCAGAAGCATAGGTTCAAAGTTGTGAAACTTGTGTCAAGTGAACCATATCTTAGGGGTCGATGGAATTGCAAGGATTTCATTAGCAAAGACGACACCACAAACACGACAACGACGACCACAAACACGACATCAATGCATCACACAAGTGACGCGTGTGCGCAGTCGCAGCAATCACAACAAACACCTCAACAGCAGCAGACGTCGGCGGCGGCCAATATGGAGGCGAATGGCGTCGCCATTGACAACAAGATCGAGCAGGCAATGGATCTGGTGAAGAGTCACTTGATGTTTGCGGTGCGCGAGGAGGTGGACGTATTGAAAGAGAGGATCAAAGAGTTGGAATGTGAGATACAGATATTGCGTGCGCATGCGTCAAATGACGTATTGCAATTGATTGTACAAACACAACAACAGAGCCAACAACAGAACAGCGCGAACGCCAACAATAATAATAATAATAATCAACAAACGAACGAATGAATGAATGATTACAAAACAAAATATTATTATTATTTATATTTATTTTTATTTGTTATAAAAAATTATATTAAAATAACAAAAAGTTTTGTTCAATAAATTACGTCCTCCTAATGCTAAACAGCGCTCCCCTTTGCTCCTCCACTACCGTCAAATGTTGTGCTTGTGTTGTGCCTGCACGAGACATTATGCGTGAGCTGTGATTGTGTGTGACGTCACTCACCTCAATATAAATGGTTCGTTGAGTTCGGTGGAACGCGCGCTGAGAGAGAGAGAGAGAGAGAATAGAATGAGAGAGAGTTAGTTAGTTATACATATAGTGATAGAGAGAGAGAGAGAGTGACACTCACTCGAATGCGGGGTTGTCCAGCACAGGGGGGGCAATGTTGGGTTTGCTTACAAAATGAATGAATGAATGAATGAAATGACAAAACAGTTAATAGAGATAAACAAAAAGACAAAACACACAAAAAGAGTGATTATCGGTATAGTGTAGTGGAGGACCACGCCTCCCGGGTATATGTGGGCTTAGGGTGTATATATATCGGCGCGGAGAAATCGGGGTTTAGATCAAAGTTTAGATATATTACTATTATTTGCCTTTAACTTAAAATCAAACTTATCCAAACTCTAACCATAACCTTAGCTAACCTCAACTGACCACATTGTGTCATATTCTATTGAAAGCCGAAAAGTTTTTTTTGCTCGATTACAATCTCGTATTGCATTGTGTGTTAAGCATTTGTTAGAAATGTTGTGTAAAAGATATCATAAATTCATAGAAAATATTTTTCCAAACACTTTGTCATATGATATAATAATAGTTTCATTGATTTCAGTGTTTATATAGTATTAGTCATATTGTGAACACAGATAGGTGTTGTGTTGTGTTTTGACGATAAATACTTGTAAAAGACGGTAAAAGACTAACGAAAATACTGTTATGATTAGTGGATAACACCTACTGTATGGCCAACTTATAAGAAAAGCCAACTTTTCTTTATCTTTAGAAGTCTATTGAGAAGGGAAACTGAAACTTTGAACTCAACCCCTGATATAGTTCTCTCCCTTTGATCTCCTCAACCCCTGATTCCCGGCGCATAAGACTATTAATAGCATATATCTTCACTCCATACCCCAAGCTGCACCCCCACATAGGCCACACCACTATACTATACTATAATATGGTCATTGATTATTAATATTGTTATTATTATTATTACTCAAACCTCAAGTGTTTGTTGGTTTGTGTCGCGTGCGTTGTCTCCACTCCACTGAACACATGCGAACTTAAGAAGTAGATGGCGCCAACTCTGTGCTGACTATAAGAGAGAGAGAGAGAGAGAGATTATATGAGATTAAAGGTGTGTATAGGTGTGTACCAGAAGAAGTAGAGGTCGACTGCGACGAGAGCACACACGACCAAAGCGGTGACGACGCCTGCGCAGATTGTGTGACAATCACATGTCATGTCAGATGCAATGCAATGACGCAATGCTTACCGATTACGAGCGAGAGGCCCACTGACGACCGGTTCAGAGCAATGGCGTCCTGCGTCGTCTGTGACGTACTGTTGGTCAGCGAGTCTGCGCAAAGAGACGCACTATATATATATATATGACGACAACAGACGATCACTCACTCGAAGCGGACGTCCGAAAGACGACGGACTCGGCGTCAGAGAAGCCGAGGTCGTTGTTGGCGCGCACCTCAAGCCTGTAGTAAGTGTCAGCTGTGAGATCCTTCAGCGTATATGACGTCATCGATTGGTCTGTCATTGAGACGGTCTCGAGACGCTGGTGGACACCATTGGGCTCAAAGCCTGACTCTGTTTTGCGAACCTACGAATCACGTGACGTGAATCAATCAATCAATCAATCAATCAATGAAATCATAATATACTGTACTGTACTGTACTGTATATATTGTATATAAATTCTTATAATAGAAAATTTTGGAATTCAATGGAAAGTTATTTATATATAATAAGGAGTATTATTAAGTTCGTTCCGATTTTTGATATTAACTAAAAATAATTTCGTCTTTTACTCAGAAAGCTGTAATTAGAGAACTGTAATTAATTCATTATATGCCTCATCGATTGAGATACATTTCATCAAAATCGGTTAATAAGTGTTAAAACTGATACGTACTACAGTTTCCTACAGGTTATTCCTATTATAAATTAATTTTTCCTATAGTTCGCCATATTTAAATATGGAGTATAATGCTTTTTTTAGACCAATATTTAAGTACGTATCAGATTTAACACTTATTAACCGATTTTGATGAAATGTATCTCGATCGATGAGGCATATAATGAATTAATTACAGTTCTCTAATTACAGCTTTCTGAGTAAAAGACGAAATTATTTTTAGTTAATATCAAAAATCGGAACGAACTTAATAATACTCCTTATATGATATATAGACTTATATTTAGGGCTAAAATATTTTCCTCAATTCTCATCTCATAAACCGATGATTTGTTTAATATTTAAAACAATGGCTATATTTATATATTTATGGCTATATTTATGACTTGTTGTGTTGTCAATAAATGTGCTTAAATTGAGATATAAGTCAAATAACGTCATAAATACTGAACAGTAGTTATAATAGTAATAGTAATAGTATAGTGTGTGTGTATACCGACGAGTATTTGAGCTCAAAGTAGCGAATGGGACGGCCATTGTCTGCGGGCAGTGTCCACGTGGCCACAAATTGATGCGCGAACGGCGACACGACTTCACGCGACGCATCATACGGCAGATTATGGAACTGAGGCTTATCGGGACGCGACTCGCGCTCTGTTTGCAAACGCTGATCACCACTGAAGTCACCTAAAGATTAGATAGATAGAGAGAGAGGAAGTGACGTCACTGAGAGAGAGAGACAGGAAGAGGAAGTGATGTCAACACTTACCGACTCCGACGTCGTTTTCTGCGGCAAAGCGGAACAGATATGTAGTGCGCGGTCGCAGTCCATCCACATAGTAGACGTCCGAGAGTGTGTTGCCAAGGGGCCATTTGCGCGTGTGGAGGGGCGCCCACTCCTTGCCCTCCTCTCTGTAGTTAAGGTGAATGGTCTTAATTGGCAACTATAGCGAGTAGAGTAGAGAGAGAGTGACGTCATTGTGACGTATGTGATGTATGTCATGTGACACTTACGCCTCCATCGAATGCGGGACCCAACAGCTTGAAGGTGACAGTGGTGGCTGTGATGCGCTCGTGCGTGGCCTGCATCACTGCACCTGTGATTGTGATTGACAAACAAGAGTGACGTCACACACACACACACACACACGTGATTGTACACAATACCTGGTCTAAAGGCCTGATCCACTTGAATGCGAAGCTCTGCTGTGCCCAAAGTGTTAGTGGCCTCACAACGATACACACCATAGATGTCTGTATGACGTAGAGAGAGAGAGAGATGACGTCACACAACTATTATTATAATTAGGGTTGAAGATTTAGCCTAAATCTTCATCCTGGCTGAACATTTAGGCTAAATCTTCAGTGATTTCCGTTTAAATTTTTTTAACTTAACTACGAAAGAAATATACAATAAAAATTTAATTTTGTATAT
>JAQGCF010000500.1:0-10024 GCA_034699405.1 Hermanniella punctulata | reverse complement strand
AAATAGAATTTTAAATATAAAAAATGTCTAAATATGTGATTGAAATATTATATTTAGCAGAGGTTATGCACAACACAAACAATCTTATGTTTTACTGTTCAATGATTTTTTTCAAACCAACGAAAACATTGAGAAGACGTTTTAGTGCGACAACGAGTCGAGAATGCATTTGAAAATTGGATGCACACCAACTTGTGTGCATTATAAGCATCATAAATATTGTAAGCATATGTGGTGTATATTTTATTCCAATACCATTTCTCACTTATTATCATATCAAACAGTTGAATGAATTCCACAAACTTATCGAATTTCGAGCCAAAAGCAAATAAAATTATTTTCAATTCTTATATCCCATAGAATTCACTTTTTATTTCAATATATAAGAAATATTGAATATTCACTACAATTGACAAAAAAAATTTAAATTGAAATTTTTATTGCCATTTATCAAACGCATGTAAATAATTATAATTAAACAAAAGTAATGCTTAGTTTTAGATAACATTCAAACAGTAAATAAGGTATTGGAGTGACAGACATAGTAATTGTGTTCCTTATATTATATGTAATTTATTTATTGCAAAATAAAATTCTAAACTTTTTTTGTACAACAAATAATAGGATAAAATATAAAGTTCTTGAGAAGAATAAAGAACTGCAAAAGATATTAAAAATTTGAAACAACTATTAAGAATTTACATCTTTTAATATCGAGCATTCGATAGTATATTTTCTTATCTCCTTTTATTTGTGAGAAACTCTTTTTATGTTTTTGAGAAGAATTATTGTTTTTATATGTAAAAAAGTTGAATCATATTTAAAATTTAACCAAATTTTTTTCTGTCGAGAATTCATTAGAATATAAAAACTATTTCCCAAAATATATTACAGCAGTTCTTATATAAGGAATCAAGTCTTAGGTTTTAATAACTCGAGTTTAATTAATTAATTATTCATTAGTGAATAATTTATTCAAAAGTTGAATCACTTTTGTTATTAATACTAAAAATAATTGGAGATTAAAATTTTATTTTTAATATAATGGAAGCAATTTTAAAGACTAGTAGAGCAAAATCGCGACGTATTCTCAATACTAAAATATGATTCATCTCATTATAAGCAACAAATTTTCAAAAGAAGAGCGTTCTCTACAAGATATCCGTCTAACAAATCGCTGCCTATTTTTTCCTTCTCTAATATACTCCAAAAATATCAATACATAGTATATTTTATACTTTATATGAATGAGCTCTCAGTTATTGTACATACTGTATGTCTAATGTAGAGTACGTGGTTTAGGTACTGGTACTATACTTTTTAGAGCATTCCTGTACTCACCATTTGCTGGAGCGTAAATATTAAGATAGAGACAGTCTTCACTTTGATTCTGGAGCGTTGGTAGTAATCGCTTCAATATATTGAGCCGTCCCGTAGTAATTGTTTTCAATGCTTCCGTTTCGTTGCTCACATCCATTAATTTTTGAGGACAAACAGAACCTAAAGTATGAGCACTTCGAGTGCCAGACCAGATGGCCGGTGTCACAGGTGGCATAAAACGCAGTTTGCCTGTAATTTGTTATATTTTTTTTGTTAAAAAATCTCCATTACTTTGAAACTTCACTTTAAAAAAATTGTTATACCAGTTGGTGGCGATGCGTATGGAATGCCTTCAAAAGATGAAGTGTGGAAACAATTAAGTAAACAAAAAATCTTTATGAAAATTATGTGATATTTAAGTTAATCGTTGACATAATGTTGTGAATGGAGATAATTGTCTGCATTAACACTGTAGAAGATGTCTTACCTAGAAATACTTCCACAGGCTGTAAATTTTTATTTGGCAGCGTTACGATAGAACCGCGAAGTCCGCCGTATTTTGTTCTAACGACTCGAGAGCTTAGTCTTCTTTCTGGTGTTAAATTTGCAAATGTTGTCATTGCAACAAAACACAGTATTAGAAGCACACATAGTTCAACACTGCTATTGACTCGAATCAATTTGATTGTAAATTTAGACATTATTACACTGTTGTTGAAACACCGATCAAATTAAAGAGTTGACTGTAATAACGGTTTATCGTAACTCCAATTTCCAATCTATTATGATTGCAGTGAAGTAGAAATAAAAGAGAGAAATGTTTTAAAGGAATGAAACAAAATAATTGTCAAACATTTTAGACTCAAAGCAATCAAAAAATAAATATAAGATATAATTCATCCAAACCTATCATATTCTATATCGCTATCAAGTATTAAATTAATATAAAAACGTTAGCAAAACAAACAATAATATCATTTTCATTAAAATTCACTAAATTTTTCATTAATTGATTTTATAGAGTAAATAAATTTTAAACAATTATACGATATTAGAGTATAAAAGCTTCAAAAGAGTTGGTATTCTAGTTTCCAAAGCAGCAAAGCTTTGTGACTATGGATAAAACCTATTGTCACCAGTGTTTGACTGTTGTATTGCGTTAAATATTCGCTCAAAACGGATAATCATTTGATAAAAAGAATGTCAAATAAATAAGATTTAAATAGTATTTAATTTTTTTATTGGTTTTGTTCATTGTGTTCAGTCTTGTGTGTAAAAGTCTTCATCTTTTCTTATTGGTAACATAAAAAATTTACACGACTTGAATGATACAAATTCACAATATGGTATAGTTCTAGAAAAAGCACATAGAAGTAAAAACTTTTTGGTAGTCTCATCACAACTCTATTGAACCATTAAGACCTAAGCGCTGCACTGCATCCAAACACAAATGTTATTTGATATTTAGAGAAGTTGAGCTCATGAGTGCATTACTTGGTTATAGTGCCATCCAATACAAAATTGTTGATAAAATGGCCCTTTGGTTAGAGAACTATCAGCAATGTATGTGTAGGCTATCAGACAAACGAAGAATAACTAGTAATTTATTCCATTGTGAGACCTCATAAGTATGAACACATAAAAATCTATTAGAGTTTGCAATAAATATTTGCAATAAATGCACTAAAAGTAGTGAACTGTATTGAACTACACATTTCCCTTCTGTCAATTTTGCACATAATAATAAGGAAATTAATAATTTTCTTTTATTTTCAAAACCAGAACATTAAATGAAGTAAAGATTGAATTTTCAGAGACTTTGGATTTTTGTTTTTATTGAAATCATTATTATTACGAAAAGGAGTGATATTTTAAATTTGATACATTTATCTGTCATTTCAAAGCTATTTCTACACATAAAACACAAACTAAACTTATTTTCCAACAAAACTCTGAGATAAGAGAATTGGATTCAAAAATTAAACATAAATTAATGTATATTTTCAGTGAGAGTTGGATTTGAATGGAAGTGAATAAAGCAAAATAAAGTGTTAGGTAGTGTCCGTAGACAGTTGAATAGGGAATGAAAGTGAAAGTGAAAGAGTGAGTTGTCTTGTGATAAAAAGTTGCCTGGATATGATAGAAGCAGATAGAGTTGAGACACACTTTCAAACGGTTGTTTGAGTTATTTAAAGCTCAGAGCATTTGGTGCTATAGCCTATCCATCATGTAAATAAAGTTTAAGACTTAACTGCAAAAAAACATTTCATAACTGCACCAAAACTTTCACATCAACTCATAAAGTGATAGTTTTGACGGAATATATACAGTTAGTCAATAGTGACGAACACTTATCTTATTTATCGCTTTGAATAAGACTCCATTTGAAGTAATATTTTTAAATGCGATCCAAAGATAAACAAAAAAATCGGTACAAATAAATAGTGAGAATAAAGAGATAAAATAAAAAGAAGTAAACGTTCGCCATATCATCGATTGTGACATAAAGAGCGCTATCGTCTAATCATAGGAACAATTGTATTGATATTCAACATAAGGCCAATGATTTCAACAGTTCACACATTTTTGCACAGAAAGACATTTAAAAAGATTAGTCGCTTCAGTGCGTCTCTGCTGTCTCTATTGGAATCTCTATTTTTGTGACTTATTTCTTCGCTTTGGAACTAATACTACTACAATGAAACAGTAAAGTTAGTGTCGGTTCTAAGTTTGTCAATAACTACTGTTGTTTCCCAAATCCATTTAGATGTCACGCAAAACGCAATTTAAGATACATTTGGGTCTTAACAATATTCAGTAAACAATGTTAAATATATATTATAACAACTGCAAAGTTGACAATACAAGCACGTGCTGACAATGCATTTATAGACGGATATACTCCAATAAATACCATCTCTATATGCATTACAACAGCTGTGCATTAAATATCAGTTTTCACATAAAAACAATAAAAGAATATGAGATCGAAAAATAGTGATTAACCAAAACATAAGACTAAAAATAAATTGTTCACAAAATATCACAATGTTTTGGTGTTGGTGTCATCAATATCACAATGAACTAAACCAACCAAAGATTAAATTCCATACTTAATAGTTGTCATGCTTTACAACATTGATATCAACTAAAATATATTCCAACAATACCTCTGTCTATCATTAATGACAATTAATTCCTCTCAAATTAATTTATATTTTAAACAATTAATCAAAACTATATGAACAGAGTATAAGCATTATGAAAATATGAAAAAACTTACCCTTTTTATACAAAATAAATATTCTTACCTCAGTTATCATGGGCTTAACTTTTATCCAAATACATATCTTAATAAATCTTATTTTAATACTGTTTTTAAAATAGTATTGAAGTGAAGTGAATGACTGAATGACTTAATTTAATATATGATTTGTTTTCCAATAATTTAAGTCTACAACAAATTAAACTTTAAATCGTAATAAATTGTATATATCCTTACTGAGAGTGAGAGCACAAAACAATTGAATGAGATTGAGTTGATAACAATGATGAACACAAAGAATCTGAATCCATTTGGGAGTATAGCAAACCTGACACAAATTGAACTAAAATGCAAATACTTTTTGTTCACAAATAGATAAACTTTTATATAAATTCTGTTTCTCTTACTTACACTTAGTATTAAACAAAAAATAATAATTTCAAAGATAATTGTTATTTAATGAGAAGATTAGAATAGAGATGAAAAAAGTATTCAAAAACAAAATGATGTTATAGTTTGTGATACTGAGAGTGAATTTTAGTTCAAATGAATTAAATTGTTTGATCAGAACAAAAATCAATGATTTAGTTTTGGCTCTTAATTAATTAAAATGTATTTCAGACACTCAAACAAATCAAACACTATCACAGTTTAGAAACACATCAATTAATAAAACTAAGTTGAGTTCGATATAATTGAGAGTAATGTCAAGTTTATTACATTATTTCGGTCAGATTGACATTATTTGGCACAAAACCAGAACCAAAATTATAACAAATAAAAAGTTTGCTATAAATTTCAGTCTCTTATATCATGAATAGATGTGCACTTCTATGAGAAAAAAAGTATTACTTAATAATAACTGTACAGCAATGCTGAAGATTACGATACGAATGCCAAGTCTGAAGCAGATCACAGCCTTAAAATTCAGAGAACAGATACACTTTTGGTGTAGAAGTGCTCTACTATGGCTTTGGTATAGTCTTGAATTAAAATGAAGTGCGTTTGCTCAGTAACTCCAAGAACAGAGATATGGAATTCCAGGCAAAGAGATAGTGCAAAACGACGAAACAAGAATATATATACAGCACTGATATTCTGTATAAGCAAAATAAGAGTTGTATTTGGAAAATAGGATATTGTCGTGAAGTGAGTGGAGCACAAAAAGTTATCAAATCAAATAATAAAGTGCACTCTCGTAAAAATTAAGTATATATTCAATCAATAAATGGTCAGAATATACATTTAATTAGTACTTAATAAAACATTGTTCAGACAATTCTAGTTTTCAGACTTATTCCACCGTAAACTACAATTTTAGAACATCTATTTCACTTGAATTATGAGGGATGCCATGTCTGCTAAGTAGAACACGAATGCAATTTAACAGTTTTAGTTCGTTTTAGTAGAAAAATGACAATTTTTAACGCAAAAAATTTTGTTTGAGTGGCTTTTCATAAGGAAATTGAAGTTGAAATATAAGTCACTCACTGCTCAAAAACGTTTTCAAATCTGTACTAATAATCTCTAATTTCTTTTATAGCTCCCATTCAATTAAAAGATATCAGTTGTAAGACTACCAAAGAGTTATTTGTACTCAAAATGACTCTTCGATCGTATCGTTTTAAAGACATGAAACTTTTTGAGTCCTATTTTTATTGTATAATACAACTAAAAATCTACACGATATGTCATAAGCGTATAACTGTAAGAGTGTATACAAAAAAAACTAGATTCGGGTCATATATTATAAGAGTTGTGATATTACATCGCCTGTCAAGAAAATAGATGATCTGTTAGCCTCAGTCAAACTTACATATAAGGTCAATCCAAAAAAGCTGATTAAACTTGCCTGTAATGCATGGTTTAACTGAGGATGAGGGGACGGGGCATAAAAAATATAATCAAACTTAAGAGCGGCAAAAATCGGAAATTGATTCTCATTCACAATATAAACAGTGAGAGCAAATAAACAAACCCCGATAATAGTAATGAAAAAATGGAGCTTAAATGATGACAATCATAATGATAAGTTAGGATGAATCATGCGATCTAAGAATTAGCTCTCTTAATACTACTCACATTATTCTACATCAAATTGAATGCCTTCATTCATTATAATGTGTGTATAAATATATTATTTTTTATGCGTTTTTTAATATTTTCATTTTCTCTTTTCATTCATATTGAAATAATTAGAGTATATAGATTTGAGATGTTAGCTGTCTATCAATATTTGGCTAATGTTAGTGTCAATATAGACGCTTGAAAGGAATTATAGAGTTATTTAATCTTTTGAAGAGTAATAATTAAAAATGATTACTAACTTTTTAATCCTTCTGATTTTGACTCATAATGTTTATAATAAATAATTAAAACTTTATTAACAGATATTAATTTTAAGTTATAATTTTTAAAACATTATACCAGTATTTTTAGAAAAATAAACTTTATAACTTCGAGTATAATAAGAATAGAGTATACAAATTCGAGGAGTCGTATAAAAGTAATTCAGTCTTGTTTTTATTTAAAACTTTTTATATTGTTGGTAATATTGCAGCTGTTATTGTTTTATGCACTTATTGTTCCTAAATTATGTGAGTATAACAATGCAATAATTCTATTTAGAGAAGTACTTAAAATCTTTTTAACTTATTTTAATAAATATAAGTTTTTATGAATTTATAGCATTAGTATTAATTTATTTCATTATAATAAAGTCTATTCTTTTCACATTATTATATAAGGATTAATAATAAAAATTTATAAAATACTCAAATAATTCATTTTAACTCTAAGTGTTTATTCTAATGGTTATTCTGAGATAAGTTATTACTCATCCAAAATGAATTGAAATGATTAAAAAATAAAAGATTATGAAATCTTATTATAAATTTTATAACATTTAATTTTGTAGTACAGTATATACGTATATCATACATATAATTGACATAATTTTTTATATGCTTTCATTTTGTCGAAATAATCTTATTGTTAAAAAAATTGAGAATTAAATTGATTTGAAGTTTGAATTGGATTTTTGTTACATTTGAAATGGATTAACTTTTATAAGACTAACACAACTCCATCATAACTTAAACAGCGAAAACTGTTGCTAAGATCCCGTTCACTGGAAAAATCAGTGAAAATTTTTGGTTAGGTTTTTATAGGAAATAAGACAAACGAATTGATGTACTGTTAGACTAGTATTGGATGAAAATAAAAGCTGAAAAGATATACTTCTTATAAAGAATTCGATATTAAAGAACTAAAGAAAAATGTTTTGAAACAAAGCAATCAAGTCTGGTATTAAAGAGAGTAATACTTGTTCTGAAAAAAGGTGGAGTGGTTTTATAAGGCTTGAATGCCAGCTAAATAATGAAAGATGAGAACAATACTACCAAAGACAACATTAGTAGTGCTTATGAAAAAATGATAAATTCTTGCCATTAAATGTTCTCTTATTTGCAGTAAAATATATGGTTTAAACTTGAAGTTTATATAAATAAAAATATGAGTAATAATGAGAACAAAAATAAAATTTAATCAGATTTTAGTAGAGCTAGAAATTCGACCTCAACTTTGTTATAACTATTTTGGATTAAAACTCAGTCCTCAGTAACAAAAATTTGAATCAATTTAGTAAAAAGCATTGGTAGACGTTGTAAGAAGGAATCGAATATTTAAAATTGATTTTTAGCAATACTTTTAAAACAGAGTCAATCTTTTATATATAAAAAACAAATACCTTATTAAAGTTCTTTACAATCAATAATAGTGTTTACTTCCATCAAAAGTTTCATTCAACCATAACTCTCAACAGGAAACCACTCTATCGGGAAGACTCTCTTGTGTTTCTTACGAAAAAGTAAAAAAAAATTTGACTGTTTTTAATATAATTTAAGAGACGCTATGATTTCAAAATAACTTCATTTTTTAGGAAAGAGTTTCACAAAAAAATATTATTTTAGTTAATAAAATACAATTTTGATACTAAAATAATTGATTACTCATATCAATCATTATTTATCTTTAAAGAGAGTTTCTATTTTGATAAATTTAAGTGACAAAAAAACTCCAATCCTTATATCTATCACATATAATATCTCAAATTAAAATTTCCATGTGTTACAACGTGTAATAAATATTTTTACTTAACTTTTAACTTTAGAATATTAGTAATGGCTTTATTAAAAATGATTATTAATAAATTAAAAGCATTTATTATTTTTATGTGGTATATAAACTCAAGTTCTTTGAGACTAATTCAAATTTTTTGAATCAATTAATATTCATTAGAATTGATTTTTTATTTTTAAAAATATTGATGAAGAGGTTCCGAGAGTTTATAAAAAAATATCGACTACTTATTTGAGGTTATTTTTACTCTAATAAGTTGCAAAAAAATCTTAGATATGAAAAGTTTAATTTTAGAAATAACTTATGAGTGAAGTCTGTTTCCTTTAACACTTACTTTCGAATAAGTTTATTATGAAATGATAGTCAATGTTATATACAGTATAATACAAATATCAAGTGCTTAACATTTATTTAAATTATAAAATTAAGATTTTTGAGACTTTGATTTTATTCTTATGATTTTTAAAAATATATATCTTAATAATTATTATTTCTAATCCTTACGCTTATTTTTCTGCAATACTACTATCAATTTTTTATTAGCAGAGAATTATATAGAAAAAGATTAATTGAATTAAAGATATATGGTTTCAATAGGTATTTTCTGGGTAATAATTTGTGGGCTACTGATCAATAATATAATATATTGGTCTTAAAGTGGTATTTTAAAAACAAGTTTAGTGCAAACATTCCTTCTCAGTAAACCAATAATCGATTTTATAAAATAAATATAACAATGAGGACATATAATATCACCAGGGATTGAATTTCAGTTCACTGAAGATATTCTACTTGAGTAGATAATTCAACTCTAGTGGTTAATAATTTAATTTATTAGATGAAAAAATGTCTAACACTTGTTTTTAACAAAAAAAAACTGACTGAGATTGTTAAATGGCACTACTTGTATATTTGTGTACAATATATATACCGAATAAAATGTTTATTTGATTTAAGTTTGTCAAGATAAGTTTATTTTAGAAAATATAAACGTTCAACCACGACAAATAATCTTGAATCAATGTTTCTTACATTATACTGTTTATAAAGTTTTGCAATAAAATATACTCTATAACTAAAGAGTTAGCATTTTGATGTCAATCATACAGTATTTTAATGAGTTATACTGTATATACAAATGTTAATAACACTTAATCTCATGTATTTCGTTATCACTAATCATTTAATTAGAGTATTTGACATAAAAATATTAAATCTTTTTGGTACTTTCCTGTTATCTCCGCACAAAAGTTAGTTTCCAACGACTGTACTTTTATTTATTGTTGTAATTCGCGTTCT
>JAQGCF010000499.1:0-10028 GCA_034699405.1 Hermanniella punctulata | reverse complement strand
TATCTCAAATCCTTTTTTTGATATTTGATTCACTGTTGATAGTGGTATCGAAGACTAGCCTCATTGCCAAATAGACATTTAAGTGAGCAATATATAAATATATGGCAAAATAGCCGCACCCAATATATTTATATATACACTTATAAATTGCATATACAGAATGTAGAGAACTCTGTACTGTATATTATCTTTATTTTTTCTCTCATTCTCTTCTCATCGCGATATATGTAGTTATAAACCCCCTACGAGGTAGGCGTTGGTCAGAATTGCAGTATGAGGTGGAGTGAATAGCAGTGCAAATCTATATGAGCTCATTTAATTGTGTGCATTGCCATTAACGTGTAAGGCGTATGGCATCGATGCATCCCTTTATCTTAAGTTTGATAATGAGTTATTCGTAACCTTTTTCTCATTCATTTACAATATTTTGTTCTGTACTTTGCTTTTGATAATTTTCACACTCGTCAGTACTCCAGTTCTTAATTATGGCATGACTTTCTCTTACCACTTACTCATCCAATTATTAATTATTGCTATAATTTGTAAAGTCATTGATTCATAAATACAGTTTGAGTCATATTCTTTGAGGTAAGACATCATTTTCACTCTTTTTTTTATTATAATAATTAAGTTTTTCTAAAAATAAATTTTGTACAGTATTAAGACTATTGAGCACTGATACTGAAAAGCAGTTGTAGTCAGGGCTTAGCGCATGTATAAGTTTGACAAACTTAAAGAGAGATAACTTTAATTATTTAATAATCTTCTAATGCATGAATCAAATACATAGTTCTTGTCTTTTTAATTAACAGTTTTTCTTTCTAGCGATCAATTATTATAAGTTTTTTTCTGTAAAATAATTTATTAAAAGCTTTTGGTTTTCGCTTCCCTTTAATGAATAGTAGTCTCAGTTATCATAATTTATTCTTTTAACTCAAATATCGCTTATCATAAATCTGTTATTATTCCACTTCTTTTATCTATACATTCAAAACTCACTCATTTTTAAGAGAATTAATATTAGATTCAGTAATAAAAAAAATTATGTCAGAACTGAAAACCTTTTATAATATTCGCTTTATTGAGACGACAATAATATTTGTGACGTTAGCTGAACGCCCGAACACATACATACATAAATGCATAATCTCGTGGATAACACACCCATACAGTAAAGTGCAAACGAAACATTTGTTGCTGTCATAAACTGTTATTGATATTTAATACACTGTAAAGGACTTGTGTGAGTTCATAATAATGATCACGTGATTTAGATTGTTATTCGTTAAAATAAATTATTTTCAATCAATAAACTTATGTTAAAATCTATACTCTATTAAAACATTAATATTAAAATCGAAACGTTTTCGATAGGGCTCTCATTTTGATCACTTTTTTGCATTAAGTCCTTCGACTAAAACTAATGGTTTGAGACCTTGATTAGTATATTCAGTATATACAGAATGTATTATTGTTTAAATTCAATTTATTTGATGATATGTTTATAGACATGAAATCCTAATTTTTATATCTCCTTCTTCTCTCTCTTACTCTCTTTTTTCTCTCTCTCCTCGCGTTCTCTCTTTAATTTATGGATTAGTTTTTGTAATATAAAAATTGATTTACAAGAATTGAGAGCTACTGGTAGTTATATATGCTTATAACCAGAGGCTAATAAGTAGACATTATGTTTTTAATATTTGTAATGATAGTTTCCAAAGCAGTTTCACTGGTGAAATACATCAACATCTGTTTTGGCCTCAATATTTACGGCGAGTATTTCGAAAGCAGATCAAAGATTGACTTTAATTGACTGCAAAAATATTAATGAAACTTATTTTTTTTATTAAAGCGCTAATACATGCGCTTGACCTCAACATCTATGTTATGTTTGACATGATATCATATTAAATGTGTGAAATTCATTGCCACCGCACACTTGTACCCACTGACAAGCTCTTGTTTGTTAAAATCTTTTATTCCTCCTCTTTGTTGTCTAATTTTCTTTAAAGCCATTAATTTTTCAATTTTCGATTAAACAATTCACTAACTAATGATTTTTTAATTTAATTTTGTTTATTAATCATATTTTTTTCGTTTTAATTTTAAATCACTTGAGATATACTCAATGATATACTGTGTTTTGAGTAGAGGCAGAAAATAATTACGAACACATTATTAATTTCATACAAATAACTCTTTTGTAATTATTGTCAATTTTATTATTATTAATTATTTTTTTAAACATAAGCCTTAAAATTATTAATATTTTGAACTGTTTTTTGTGGAGATTTATAAAAAATACTACTTATCATAAATCAGCTCAAATTATTCACTGTTTCTCTCAATCCTTAATCTTTTATTATATCAATTCCATTACTTATGTTTATATACTCTTATTCTTGTTATATATATTTCTTATTTTTATCTTAAACTTTAGTTTTCATAATATTTAAATTTGCATTAATTTCCTTTTGCCAAAACTCGAATAACACATAATTTTGTTATTTATCTGTTGATGGAAACAACTTTTAACTAACGATAATTAATTAAGATTTATTAATATTTATGTCACTTAAATAATCTGCTCCTTTAACTTACTTTCGTCACTCAATGGTAAAAAGTTGATTCCAATAAATCAATTCCAAAATTACAATAAAACAAATTAACAAAACTTTTTAATGTTTTAAAATATCCAAAAATAAATCCTTGCTATAACTCCTCTCCTTTTTTATTGCTGTTTTTTAGTGCCAGTATTTATGCGATGAATTGCAAAATACGGACACTGTTTCAACAATATTAAAACTTTTGAGTGACTCTAAATATTTCTAATGAATGCTCTCTTTTATTTCTCGTAACTTATTTTTCAGATCAAATTTTGATGTGAATTAAAGTTTATATATATTGATATTTGTATATAATTTATAAATGAGTCGATTATTTGATAGACTAACACAACATTATAGATATTAGCATTAATTGGCACCAATTTTCTCCTGATTTCTGACTTTGAAATTGTATAAAAAGATAATTTACTTACAGTAGAATATAATTATCTGATACTCGAAAATAATGGTAACTATACCCTTATTTATCACTTAACAAGATTCGGCTGTAGTGCAACAATTTTCCCATTATGTGATGGGTGTAATATTTCCCTTTATCTATTAAAAAAAATTCATTCATGTGCTTGTAATGAGGTGTGTCTCTTATAAACTAATATTGCGGTTATGTGTTATTATAATAAATTTCTATTCGCAAAGGCCACAAAACAAGGCTGACATACACTACACTAAACCAAACTAATTCTATGGCTATTTTAAAAAAATATATGAACACAAAAATCATAGCGCGTGTCGACTCGACCCCATTTGACTTTATTGAATTACAGTAGCATTTATGCTAAACTTATGTTGAGATACCTTTTTTTTGAAGAGAATAATTGGACTGAAAAACATAAGGTTTAATCAAATTTTTATATATCACTCTTTTCTTCCCAAACCCCAAAACTTTTTGTTTTGTTTGAATAGAGAAAAGAAATTTAATTTTGTTCTTGTATTTAAAGACTCACCCCTTATAAGTCCGGGACCCTATTCTCTATTTAAGAGCTAATTTAAGGGTGTATTCGCTTATATAACATTCTAACAATCTTGTAGTTGTACTGTAGTGTATATAATACTCTTTTATTTCGGGTGTGGATTATATCTATGAAGCACAACACGTGCCAAAAGTGCCAAATTTAATGCTAGAATAGTTGCACAAAATTCTGAATTAACTACACCTGAATGTCAACATTGAAGCGCTTGGATATCAAATAAATTAGTTTCAGTTCGTTTATTACCCATCAGAAAAAATTGCCTCAATTTTTAATGCTATAAATTATTTATTTTTATTAGTATTAAACTTATGTTTTTTATTAATATACCGCTACTATTGTCTCCACTATAATCAGGATATTTAAACCACTACTCGTGAGCTTTGAGTTGTGTAATGAAAAGCGACAAAAATAATTGAAAAGTTAATTATAGAATAGCAGACAAACAGAAATAACAATAAATTTTTCAATAGTAATATCAAAAAATAGTTATTTATTGGATGAAAAAAGTATGTAATACTCAGTACATAGAGTTTATAAGAACCATAGAATCATTACGAATAATATTAGATGTTTTTTGCATGCAATGCATATTACGTCAGTTCGGGATTTTAATTCTTGTTTGTAGCCGACCTTCACATATAGTGAATACACCTTTGACTAAAATGCTGAACACACCCTACTCTTCAAAACTTATTCACACAAACGTCTCTCTATTTTACTCTCTCTCAATCTTTTTTTATATTTCTTTTAGCAGTTATTACAAGCGTTTCAAGTTTTGCTTTTCTCAGAGCGTCTGTGTTTTCCTCTAAAACTTTTTCTCCTCTTCAATAAGTTCTTCAAAATTTATCTCTACTTTGACTTAAGTGCTGAGGACTGAGGAGACAACTCTTGATTGTGTGTTCCATAATATGTTGATTACTCATCGATATCTCTATCATTATTGTTGTACTCGTAATCTCTATTTTTACGTTTAACTAATCTGTCAAAAAAGTCATCATATAATCGGAATTAGAGGTAAGGATTGGTAACTATCAAACTATAAGTAAAGCCAATAATCAAATCTAACATTTTTAAGTATATGTCATATTATATGATCTGATTTCTTGATTCTACAAATGCAATAATATTAGCAAAAAAAGTCTTATACTCTTTGAAGGAAAGAAAAACATAAAAATTGCTTAATTTTAGTCCGAAGTAATAAAATTTAAATTTCAAAAAATTTTGGGTGTCTTTCAAACAAAACTCTTTTATTCAATTTATTCATTTTGTTGCTGCGCTTCATTAATAAAAGAGATAATTATTATGTTTCCCTAAGTTTCCCAACAAAATGAAAAATTATTATTTATTTATAAATGAAATATTTTGGTCGTAGAATACAATTTGACATTTTATTTTCGAGTCATATGTAGTAACTATTCTCTCTGTCATTATTGCATTGTATTTACAGAGAGTTACAAAATATTCTGCATTGCGATACTCAGTTAGAAAAAGGTTAATGGGTTTGATTACAGTAATAAAAGATGTTTTTTGTTGTATTATTTTGCATATTATTGAATTTCAGACATCATAAGCCCCTCTGACCTTTTCATGCATCATATCTGTCGCTAATATGTTGTATTTATAGTGATTATGAGATTCCATGTGATTGAATGGTTTGTCTCAGAAACAAGATTTATATTATAGTCGAGAAATTAATTTGAATTATTTACTAATAATCCTATTCTACAGTTTTTTATTATATTTAAAAAATAAAAATTATTTGATTGATAGATAAGTTGAAACTTTTGTTTGCTGTAACACTATATTAACATCAATGGTTTCTAGGATTATAGTCTGGGAATAGTTTAATACCCATTATATGCTAAAAGATTATTAAATTTATTTGTATTCAATTAAAAAAAGTTTTTTCAAATTAGAGATAAATATTGAGATCAATAGAAAATATTGTACTGTTCTCGCAATTGCATTACATTGAAAACTCTTTTTATCGATTTAATTGATATTTTTTCTAATAAAATCAGATTATTTTATCACTAGATTTGACAAATTGTGATTAATTTTATAGTTTAATAATTGCATAAAAGAAATGTAATCTAAGTCTGAAATTTACTCTTTTTTCCAATTATTATAAATTAGAATATCTGATGAAAAAAATGTGAATTTAAACAAAGAATAAAAAGTTAATTTGAACCGCAAGAATTGATCTTATTTTTTGAAAATCTTAATCTAAATTTCTATAAACTTTTTTCTGTGAAATTGAACTTTTTTGCGCAAAATGTCGAATAATTTTTAAAAACATTTTTGTGTACTTATTAGAAAAAAAGTTGTTATGCATTAAAAATGAATAAGAAGTATATTTATTCTTAATTTTGGTACACATTTTCCTCAACACAAATTCTAAATTTATGTTTTTTCTGTTGATTCGATAAGTTTTCATTTCAAACATACAAATTGTTTGGCATTTGTTTCAGTACTTATTCTCAGACTAAAGCAATTATTTTTAAAAACTTTTTTTGAATGAAAAGTTTTCTCTGTTGGCCAAAAATATATCTCATAGTTAGTTCGCTAACGCAAAACCAGAGCCACATTCCAGCGCGAGGTGTGGTCGGCAACCAGTAAAATAGCTGTTTCCGGCCCAGTATACTGACGCCTGTTTACGCACCTATTTATTTAGGAACAAATTTGTGAACCCATGAAAGAAAATATGGCTGAATATGACGAGAGTCTCAAACAATAAATAGGTTTAATATTTGTTAATTGAAATCCACTATAAGTTAGATTTCAATACAGATCTCCATATTTTAAGATTTACTTTATTTTGAGATTAGTTACGAATATTTCTTCACTCTTTTTAAGAAGAAGAAAAAATCTAAAGAAATATCTAATTATAAATAAAATTCTTAAAACATTTCTAATAATCTTTTTTTCTTTTATTTAATTCGTGTATACTTTAGTTCGCAATATATTATCTGAAATACAATTTTTTGTTCTTTGCTATGTCTGCGAGCGTTTAGTTTAGGCTCTATTGAGATGAGGCCACACTTAAGGGTAAAGTGAATATAAGTTTCACTGCTGTCATATTTAGTGTTGTATTTAATAATGAAAAAATATTCTACTGAAACAATATTGCAAAGCAATAGAAGCAAATGTAGTGAAACGCTCCAAATGCTCATCTATCAATCAATGCCCGCAACAGGTGTCGGCCAGACCACCTTTACTGCTATATTAAAAAGAGATCCTTAGATTAAGGTCATTCAGAAGAAAGACAAAAATAGTGCTTATGAGAAATGTATCGAAACGGCCACTCCCTTAACCTCTAGCGTAGAAATTGCACATTTTCAGATCCATAGATATTTTCTCCGCTTAAACTTTTTTTTTACAATGTTTTCATTTTTTTAATAGTTTATAATTAATGCTTTTGAGTTATAATAAATAAAGACTTAACTCTCAAATATTTTATGAGATGAAAATGTGTGCGAAGTTCTGTAAAGCCTTTAATACATATCGTTTTATTGCTTAAATATTTTGAGGCGTTTTATTAAGACTCGATATGTAGACATTAAAGTTAAGCAATGGTTAGGTTTTTATAGAGATTTTTAAAAATTATTGGGACTTTGAAAAGTTTTAGCTGACATGTGATAAAGTTTTGATTATATTGATATATTGATTACTTATCGATAAAAAAATCTTTAAAATAATTATATAAATTATAAAATAAAATATAATAATTAATGTATTATTTTTTAAAATCTAATTGAATTATGAGTTATTAAATTATTTGTGTCGTTAGAGTAATCAATTTAAAGAGAGCCCAATCTGGTCGGGTTCGGCCCCTGTTTCCGGACTAGTTTTACTGTCTATTTGAAAGCCATATATCTAACTATTATTAATGTAGTTTTGAGAAACTATTTTATTTAGTTTAAGTGCCATAAAAAAGAGTATTTTTTAACCAAAAAAAAGTAATGCTCTCTTATTTTGGAGATTTCCATTAATTTAATTCCAAAACAGGCGTATCATTGAATCTCTTTTCTTTTTTTGGTCTTAGTTTCTGATCCTTAAGAATGTTTAATGAGTTTAAAGCATTAATAAAATTTCATGATATTATTGTAGGTGTTATTCGTTCCAATAAATCTTATTTTTTGTGTTCATTGCATATAGTTTTTGCTTTCATTTTTGTTACATTACATATAAATTATCCGTTGATTTGGTTTTATTTCAACAAACAAAAACACGTGCATTGAAGAGTGAGCACGTGTTTTGATTTATTAGAAAATAAGTCAATAATCATATACTTTGTATAGCCTTTTGTTAAGGCAATACAATATTATAAAATATCTGATATCATAATATCAGTGCATATGTTGTTTAAGTTGAATGTGTTTTACACCCTCTAATAGATGACTAGAGTTGATAAGTTTAATTGATAATTCTCATAATCACAATTCCGTGAATATTGACTACATTTGCATAATTGTTTGAACACGCTTTGAATTATATTAACATATATTGCTCTTCTAAAGCGCATGTATTTAACAGTAAATATCGGAACAGATATTCACCTCTTTTTATAGATATGTTTATAAAAACTTTTTTTAATGTATTTTTTATCGGAACGACTAAATTGTTTTAAAAATACTTTTTATGTAATTCTTCTTATTCGACATCTTATCTGACCCTTTAATAAGGAGGAGTTTGGGTCAGTCACCTAAATGTATACCAAATGTGTTTTTCATTTTATGAATCAGTAAAGCACAGCACATATTTCTTGAGCCTCTTTAACAAAACCAGTTATTGAATTGAAGTTGAATTTCTTTTTTATTCAATTTGATAATCGTTCCCATCAGTTGATTCCTCATTCTGTGGTCCAAGAATTAGCAATTTTTTCTATTTTTGAGCCATTATGTGTGCGCTGTACGGGCGGAGTAAGCCATGAATCAATCTCATCAAATCGAAAAAAAATAAATCCAAAGTCTTTTACAAAGCAATAGATGAGATGAACAAAAATAAAATATAAAAAAAATAGTTTTCAATTGAATAGTAGCTGAAGAGAAGCGTCTCTTCATCTGTGGCGCCTCAAAGATATGATTCGCGTTTAAGCTTTTTATTCACGGAATTTCTGTTATTCGGTGAGCCGATTGACAACAATAACTACTGTACTATAATATTTGCAAAACCTGTCACTATTAAGCAGTTTTAAAGCTATGCAACTGTTAAATAGTTTTTAAACTTACAGTTAATTCTAATACTTTTAAAAAATAAAAATCTCTCTCTTCTAATGTATTTAAATAATAATTTACTTTAGAATTTAAATGAGAGATATATGTGAGGTATACTGTATTTAGTACTAACTTTACTTTACTCTATAATTAAGTGGATATAAACTTTTAGTGAATTAAGAGAAGAAATCAAAGCTTAAGTTGAAGGGGTTGTTAATTATCCCTTTATTCAAATGAATTATTAGAGTTTTACTTATGTATCCTTACATTAATCACTTCACTGTGTTTTTCCCCCCAGTTTTCTGCATTTGTAGTTTATATAAGTTATAACAATAAAAATAAAACTAATAATAAATAAACATTTTGTGATTTGAATATATATTGTTTTATGTTTGCATCAAATCATCTCAAATGAGAAGTGTTCGCCCATTCAATGCATTTCATGAGTGAATTAAAAAATGAGTTGACAAGACTTATCTGAAAGTATAATTTTTTTTAATCAAAAGCTTCAGATCATTTCATTAAATACTAAACTGGATTTACTTGTATTCATACGCTATAATGAATTTGAAAAATCAATACTCAATATTAATCTGAACGGAAATAGACGTGAGAATCAACTCTTAAGTAATTATCGTTTAGATTATAAAAAACATTAATTAAATGTTGTGTTCGGTATACAGTGTTTTCTTATGCAATATTTTAAAAGTCTATTATGTGAAACGTTTGTCTCCGAAGAAAAATTATGTATACTTACTCTCAAGAGTTTAAGGCTTACTATATTGCAGTACAGAATAAAGTGTACGAAATTAAATTAAAATATAAATTAGTTATCTCTTGAGAATATCTCTGAATTTATTGCGAAAAAATTTGTGAAAAATTCAAACTACTATCAGAATTAATCATCAGAAATAAAAATACTTTTTAAACCAATAGGTTTTGGCTGTAAATAAGTCAAAGACGTTTAATGCAACCAAAATTAGATTATAATCTAAATACAGATATTTATATAATACTCGTTATTGTTTGCGAATTGGTTTTTATTGTTTGATAGAAATGGTTTTACATCTTATTTAAGATTAGACTCGAATGGCACGCATTTAGAGGTTTTAATAAAAATGTTATTCTCGCAAAATATGAAAAACAGATAAATTTGTTTTAAAATATAGACCTAATATTAACACACCTTTACTTAAATTTTGATTGATTAGAAA
>JAQGCF010000498.1:0-10031 GCA_034699405.1 Hermanniella punctulata | reverse complement strand
TAAAAATTTAATAAACAGTTTAGAACTATTTGAATACAATTGTGTCCAATAATACCCAAATACAGGTATATTATGCTTAAATCAAAAAATTCTATTTCTAGTTCATAGAGATTTGTGACCCGTTTTCTTGAGAAGTAATTTTTATCATTGTTTGAATTTCATATTATATATTCTATTCTTACAATTTTCACTCATTATAGCGATTCCCTGACTTTTTTTCCATGAATACCATTACAACGAATATTTTGAGTTTATTTTACAGTTTGTTAAATCTCTCTTACTTTCATATAATCCATGGAATAGTGATTTACAAATAAATAAAATACTGTTGAAAGAGATTCTGATTTAAATTCAGTGATCGGTGGCGTAACATAAAGAGAGAGTAAGAAATAGTTTGCACTACAGTATTACTATTGGATGCAAAGCACAATTCAGTTGAAACTAAAAGCGAAAATATTTGTCTCAAAGATTAGTCTCTCTTTTTATGGTGGTTTGGGAGTTATCATCAAAAACATGTCCAATGCAATCAACGTTGTGTCAATTGAGTCGAAAAAAGTTTTTCAAATTTATTTTTTCCTTTCACTGATAAGAACTTAAATAAATTAGTTTAGGAAAAAAATGAGAGAAAAATACTGTAGTTTTATATCATCGCATTTGATAAGCAGACGATAAACGCAAATCATTTAATTGATGCCGACTTATATACTTATGTTATACTTTGTTATTCATTTAATTTAAGGTTTTGTTCTTTTGTTTGATTCACTCAAACAATTTTATTCCTCCACTAATTCTTTGTAAATATTTAATGCTTTTTAAGATTGTTTTAATCAAATATTTTCTCTTATGAAAAAAACCATTTATGCCTATTATATGACAATAAACGAGTTATAAAAAGCGACTAAAACTTGCATTAAATCAAAATTTTTTCTACTTTTTTACTGGTATTAAATTAGAGACATAACTTATCAGACATGTATTTTGGCAAATCTTTTTAAAATAAAATTTTTCTTAATTATAAGACTCGAGCGATAGGTTTAATAATGTTTTCGAAAATTTATTCCTAAATACTCGCAAAAATTAATAGACTGATAACAGACATTAAATATTGCCATCAAAGGGCAAATGAACTATAAATAAACCTGAAATATCTGGAGAAAATGATATATCACTTGAATCATGAGTAGTATCGCTACAAATCGGAAAAAATCCAAATCTATATAAATAAATCATTCGTAAATTTATTCACATTTAGCGCTTAAAAATTTGAAATATTTGATACATTTGATAAAATAGACTTTCAATTAAATTAAATTAATTTTAAACGTCTCTCGAAATTCGTTTAAATCAATTTTATTATTAGAGTTTAACTATTTTAAATCAAAATACTTTTTACGACTCATTCAGTAGTGGTTTGTGTTTTAAATGAATTTTTTTCCTATGTTTATACAAATAATTATTTTCTCTTACTTTTAAAATAAAAATTTAGTAAAATTTATTTATTTGATAATAAAGAGGATCTGACGGTTCGGTTTGGTGTCGGAGTGTTGGAGTGTTAAAATAAATTTATTCCCGATCTTATCATATAATTATTCTGGAAAGAAAACTTAAGAAAAATGAGTCTTTCATTTGGTTTCTAATATTTGGGAATAAATTTTTCTTCTAGTGGAATAATTTTTCCGAAACACCTCAAAAACACCACTAAATTAAATAAAAAAAAGTTTTCCCAAAACAACAAAACCCTTACATAAAGTTAATTGAAAACAATTCAATCGCCAAAACTCGAGTCCATTAATTCAAAACTTGATTAAAAGGTCATATTTCAACAAATTAATGATTACAAAAAGTTGTAGGTTTTGTTCACAATAGAAGGAATATCTAAAAAATTGTTTGGGTAGTTTTATATGGATAGGGAATGAGTTGCGTTTGTTTGCAATACATTGACATAAATTTGTTTCTCATTCGTTTCGATACAAATAAATAATTGTAAGTTAAAAATGCAACAAATGATCGGAAAAATATTTAATTAGTTTTATTGAGAAATGAATGCTTTCATAATTTCATATTTCAACAAATGATGGATAGATTATTGTGGGCACAAAACCTTTTAAAAAGTTAGTAAGATTTTTAGTGTGAAAAACAAAGAAAACGCAAATGTTTTGTACAAATATAAGAAAAAATTATATAACAATTATTAACCCAGTTTTGAAGCAAATATTTTCTTATCGTGTCATCAAATTTCTCAGTGAAAATTGAAATAATGAAACGATCAGAAAATCTAATTTATTTAAGTGAAGGGAAATGAATTGTTTGCCAATTATTTGATAATATGTTTTGGAAACAGCTATCATAAAAATATAAAGTGTAGTCTAAAAAACTGAGCGCCGGTACTATGGCTTGAGAACTGAAAGGAAAGCATTTGAAATGCAATTTTTCTTTCATTCAAGTATTTCTTTTTCTTATGTTTCAAAACTTTTTTTCTTGTTATTTGAACTGTTTTTTAGTTTAAATGGAACACAATTTGAAGAATATTTTAATAATAATATGATATATAATTTAATAGATTATTATTATTATTACTTTACAATAAATAATGGATTTTAGCACGAGATCAAAGAATTTAATTGATAATTCTTGTAGAGTTCTTTTACTCCAACGCTTCCATTGAGTTAATTATATGCTTTCAAAGGGAATGTAACATAAATTCTTTGATAGTTATTTAAAGTTACTTAAATAAAATCCAATTCATCCGAATTATGAGTTTAAGAAATAAGTTTAACATCAATTTTATTGACATAAACAATGATTTAGAGCTAAATCTCATTATTTTATCTAAAGTTGTCTTTTATTGTACGTCTTTTAAACACTTTGGTTAAGGGATTTATTTCGAAGTCAAGAAACACAATAAACACGAATAAAGTTTAATAATAAAGAATCAATGATTTGGGTCAAACCATCATAAAAAGCCGCTTCCTTGAGAGGTTTATGAGTAGGATAATGTGCGATAAAAAGTGAAATCCCAATGAATAGTCTTTAAATATGATTATTTGTGCGAAAAATGCAAATTGATTTCTATAATAATGATAATCGGAATTCATGTCAATAACAACAATGAGTGACATATTTTTTCCCGAAAACCAATTTTTCCGTGTCTTTGAATTTAGAAATTTTTACTCAAATATTGTTATCTCCGTTCGGCAAAAGACAATGAAATTGGAGAAACAAAAGAAGTCTAGAAATTAATTTCTTTAATGCATTAACAAATCGCAGAGCTTTTATTTTTTTAATTAATGCTTTTTTATTCCTTTTACCCGCTTTTGGATATTTTTACGTTAATTAATAATTAGGTCATAATGAGTATCAAAGTTTAAAAGTAATCTTTTGAGTTCATGTTTTTTCACTTAATGGTCATTCGATGTATTGTTTTATTTTTCGAAGAGATTATAATTTTAATTATTAATGGTTTAAGCGTTTGAGTTAATAGTTTAAACATTTTTAGTCAGATTATTACAACTCTTTAATATCTTATCTTTTTTATTAAAATTTATGCAATAATTCATAACTAATAAATTATTCAAAACATTTTTTGAGGTGAGTTTAATTTCATTTGAAGGAATAATTGAATGTAATTTAAGTAATTATATTAAAGTATAACACTTTTCACTTTTAAGAGAGTTAATTCTCAAGCCTTTTGAGTTACTTTCGGCACAATTTTTTTTGCAGTATAACATAAATATTAATTTAATTGTAATCTCTTAAGAGTTTTAAAAATTTTCTCTTCAAACGTCAGAAAAACTCAACATTAATATGCAATTAAATCTAAAGTATCAATCATTGTAACCAATGATTTATCAATAAGTTTATTGTGAAATATATAAATATTTTTCTCTGAATCGACTCCAATAGTATCTCATTATTTTGAATATTTATTAATCATTAGAAAAAAATGTTTATCCGTCTGTCGAGTCAATGCATTTCTAGGAAATCATTAATGAGACTCACATTCAGTATTTAAAAAGTAATTAATTCAATTGAATTTGTTTTTTTATTATATATAAATTGTGGCTATTTTTATATTAATGGATTGCATGTCAGCAAAAAAATAAAGCTTTCGTGCAATCAATTCAATATATTTTTCTAATGATTCATAAAAAATATTTTATAAGTAAAAATAATAAATAAATTGACTCAATCAAGAACTTACATAATATAGTCGCCAACTATTCTGTGCTCATAAATCTTCCACTAATAGTATTTTTTACAATTCAATCAATAATCAATAAAAAAGAGATATTTGAATAATGTAAGCCTTGAGAAACTGGTGTCGTGTCCACAAAAGGAGAGCTTAAAGTAAAAAACACAATCCTTAGCTGCTATAACACAAAACTGTTATTTTACATCCCTTTCCAAACACACATCGAATTCAAGTTTTGTGAAATAAAAGCTCACATTTGAAGTATAAATGAGAAACTATTCGTTGAACAACAAAATAAATTAGAAATTAATAAAATATTTTTTATAACATTAAACTAAATACAAACATTCAATAAGATTAACATAAATTACCCGCACTATACAATTCAGTGTCATAACTATGTTAAACGAACATATCAGGCAAAAACACTCCCTCACAATACCGGGAAAAAAGGTCACCGAAAATTGTATGGTTTGAATGGAGAACGTAAACGAACCCTAATTTCTAGACAATCATAATTCAAATAAGGAGCTGTGAATCATTACAATTAACTTATTAGGATGTTATTCATGTAATTTACAATTATTTATAATTATTGTCTCATAACACCACTAACAGTACTGAACACAAATGTAAAACTCATAAAATTATTAAATTTCTTTTAACTTTATAGCCCTTTAAGTGACTCAAAGCTATTATTATAAGTTAAATATTGTAGAAACTGAAGGCTAAATGTATTTAATCGATGGAAGATAATTGAGTTAACAATGGACTCATTTTCCCCTAAAATTTGAATTATTAAATAAGATATCGAATAAAATTCCACACAAATGCAAACCCTTATCTTAAAACCTCAAATTATTATTAATATTTTTCGTTTAATAAAATTGCGAAAAAGTATAAAATCAAAGAATATTTATTCAAAAACTATGTTAATATACGGTATAATAAATTATATGTAATTTTTTATAATTATTAGTATATCATTGTAACGGAATTCTATTATAATATAATTTTTTTAAATTTAGGTGAGAATAAAGTAAATGATGTGTTAAGGGAGTAGAGAATTAGGAATAAATTTGGCGAATTTCAAAGTAAAATTAACCGAATAAAACATGTTTTACTAGTTCTGGTTTAGAGCTATCGTCAAAATAATTACTCCATAAAATTTAAATCATAGACTTCAGTGGTATTTACCGTATATTTAGATATTATACAAAGTTTGCACAAAACTATTGACAACGGTCTCAACTTTTTCCCGATAACTATCATGTTCTTCCCTATCGTTTCACTAGTTTTTCTTGAAAGGTTAACCTTGAGGTCAAACAGCAAGTATGTACCCTCTGATGAATTTTAGTGTTCCTCCTCTTATGAATTTTTCGAGAACTCAAAACAAAATACCATTAAATAAATTGTTGTGTTTTATTGCAATTTATCTGAGGGTTTAGTGTAGAAAAATTTTGATACGAAATTAGTGAATAATTTTCTGTTTTCATCATTAATCCAGAATTAAGTTATAATGTGTTCATATATTTTGAGATAACATTAATCAAAGAATAAGATTTTTAACTAAAAACGACAATTTTCTCAAATATTTAAAAGAGAAAAACACAACAAATTCCTTAAAGTAAAAAAGGTATAAATCATGTGTCAAGTTCTCCACTTTTATGAACTGTTTTAAAATTAAAAAATTAAAAGATTGTGTTAATGAATGATTTCAGGAACTGCGAGAGCATCGTATGTATGCTGTGATGCGATTAATTAATCAATTAACGGGAGATTAACCTTATGTTTAGTCAATTGAATTGATGTGAATTGAGAGAAATAACTGCAAAAGTTTAGAGAAAAAAATGTATAAAAAGTTTATCAATGTTTAAGTTAGAGTGCAATAAACTAAACCATTAGATTGATTCTAACCATTAGATTTGAGTCTAAACTTTCACTCGTGAAAAAGTTGGCTCTAAAAAACGCTTCCTCTTTAAAAATCTAACAATAAGTGTTACTTCACATAAACGATAATTTTATTACATAATTCAATTTCTTAAAGAATAGTTTTTCGCTGATCTCTGCCAAAAATTTTTACAATTTATTTCTTTCACTTTTAATTCCAAATTCAATCAAAGAGAAGCGAAAACTAATATAATATTATTATTATTTTTTTCTTAGAGAGTGGGAGTCGTTGAGATGAGTGGAGTGAAAGTTGAGAAGTGATAGAAAACAAGTGTAAAATATGAAAAAAGAGGTTTAATTATTCGGTACTGATGTGAATACATTAAAACTTGTTTGAATTACAGGGAGTTATTTTAGATAATAATTTGACATAAATTAACTGCAATTCGTTAAGAAAAAAATATTCATTAAATTATTAAATATTAAACCAAATCTAATATTTTATGAGATTTTATCTCTTTTGAGTGTAAGTTCAATATTCCTAACTTTTTTTCACTTTCTCTACTCTTTTCTCTCAATAAAAAAAATTTAGAAATTGAAGGCATTTCTCTCAGCGGTAGTTCTCAATTGATTTTTTAAAAACAGAATCGTATGGAACACATTAGTTTTACTTTCACTTCCGTGTATTTTTTATTATTGGTCTGTTGTCGGCTTCATTACAGTCACTTTAAATGTGATTACATATCTTAAGAGCTCCGGGAATACATACATATAATGAATTATATGTTTAAATATGTAAATAAAATCTCAATATATTTAGAATATATTAAAGATTGCAATAAAACTCATTTTGACGATCAATGAAATGCTTGTCATTTAACGAAATATCATTCAATAAAAGATTATTAAAACAAACTCCGAATACATTATAAGTGTTAATAATATATAAATATTTGTTATTTATGTCTCTTATCTTCAAATAAAAGTGAAAGACTAATAAAATGAAAATTTTCTCATTGGAATTCTTTGTTCAGAATAATATGATTAATAAATTGTAAGTAAATGTCTAATACTTATGCGATTCAATCATAAATATTCTGTGTTTGGAATCTAATATAAGTTGGAATCCCTTAACAAATTTGCCTCCAAACGCAAACTATGTATAGTTTGTTCTCATTCGGAGACAATTTATATGAAAGGACGACATCAAAGATGTCTAGTATTTGTAATCATAATTCAGAGGCATTCCAAAGAATCTTATCCTAAATTATTCTATAAATAAAGTGTTTGTTACACGAAAAGTAAAAATAACGTCAAGTTTTACATAAATTATTGCAACCAATTTGTAATATCTATTAGTATTAGTAATTCAGAGCAAATAAAAATGTTTTTTTACGGAAAAAATTATACTCAAAGAGTTATGGCTTTGAAAAAAAACATATTTGAATTATGAAATGATCATTCGTTAGTGTTTTAAATCTGAAGTAAATCGTGTTCACTGTGTTCACTGTCAGCTTAATTATTCTACCAAAACAAGTTATCTTTAATAAAAATGTTGATAGAAGTGAATTATTACATTTATATCTCTGCATAGGGTATGACAAAAATGATTCCTTTAGATCACTGCATATACAGTACATTACAGTAGTGATAACTTATGTATTTTTCGAATATCATTATAATTATTAATGACTTTTATTCCTAAAAGATTTGCTGAATTATGCTCTGAGAAAATATAATTGATCTGAGATTTTATTTGTCAAAAGTCGTACACTGCTATGAATTGCTTATGCATACATCTATAACAGTGTTATCCATAAAGTGATATATTGTTAATTATGTCTAGTAACTCAATTATATTAATAGACAGTTTAAATTAAAATAAATTTTTAGTAATTTGTGATTTTATTATATTTTTATCATAACAAATGGTATTTATATTGAAATAGCACTCCTTAATCACCTGCAATGATGTATTTACTTGATTTAGTTCGGTTTTTGCAAAACATACTTGACTTTAAATGTGCTTATTTTATACATGTGGGTCACTATTATCTGCTTATATTGAACCATTGATAATGACGACATTTGTGGTCACAAACAAATATATCTTAAGTACAGTATGAATAATGCATTGTATTTAAAAAATGCATTGAATATAAGTCAAACAACTTTACATTTATGTAAAGCCAATAAAATTACTGTTAAGTCTATAACTTCTATAACTTAAATATTGATATAAAGATAAAAATGTCAATAAAGAGATTTTGCTCTACTTATACATTAATATGAAAATTGTGTTAAGTATTGTTTGAATACATTTTATATTACAAAAGTTGATCAAAATCTCTTTGAACGTCTCTATCACTTTGTGTTACAAGCGTTGATTACTTTGGAACCAAAGTTCAAAAATTTCATAAAATATTAAATAAAGTTAACATAAACTTAACATAGATAGTAGTGCTTTAGGTAAACAAAATGTTGTTTGTCTCCTACCAATTAATCATTAGCTTTTGATGCATTATATTTTGATTTAAATAATATAGTATTCAAAATGAATAATGAGAACAATTTTTCACTTATTATTATTTTTTAAGTCTACAAAATCTTAAGTCGGAAACAAAATATAGAGTAACCTTAAAATAAGTACAGCGCGAGACAATGTGTTTATATTAGGTAAAGATTGTTGTGAACTCTATGTACTGTACATAGTATCAACTGAAAACTTAGTCCCACCAGCAACAAGCTGTACACACTTTCCAATCACTCTATACAAACTCAATAATCTAATATAAATTTAGGTTTGGCTCTCGAATTGCATAACTTTGCATAACATTAAATTTAAAATAACACTACAGCACAATAGGCTAATAAGTGAGATTAAGTAATAGCATATAAGTCTATTTGCAATTTAATCAAAATATACAGTATATTATAGTAGTGTTATAGGAGTATAACGAACAAAATTCAGACTCAGGACATTAAAACGCATGGCTATTATTAGTGAAAAATAACAACTTTATTACATATAGTGAATAATAAAATGAAACACAAGATTAATGACTCCACTCTCCATATATTGGCAAATAGACTTGATTTCTAAGTTTAGGCTCAAATATCTTCTTTGATAAACAGTATTAAAGGATTGAAAAATAAGCGAAAATAATTTTATTTCTCCCCAAAAAATCTCATATCTCTGATAGAGTTTACGTAAAAATTAATACGAAATTGGATTCTCTATTCATAATCATATTTAAGGGCAATAAAAATAAGTTATACCTTATAGAGACTGTTCACTGGTTTATAAAAAGAGAAGTTTTTTGCTCATTGAGAATATAAAAGATTTTTTGTTTCATCAATTTTTTCTTTTGCTAAACTTATGTCAAATCTAAATCGGAGTAATTTATTATTCAAGTGTGGAATTAGTTACAGGAAACGGAGCACATCATAATAATTACCAAATTAGGTGTTTTGTTAGGCTTATTCGCGATCGCGATGTCATTCCCAAAGTTATCTGTTCTTAAATCAAAGTCTGAATGAAACGAGAGTTTTAGTGAATACCCATAATTGCGATGTTTGTACAGTATTTTCCAAAATGAAATTCATAACATGTATCGCGTCTTGAAGTGCTTATGAGTTTTGAGATACTATATTGTGAGATGACATAACTCATACTAAAACACTTTAACATTAAAGGCAGCAAAAATTCACTTCAAATTTTCAACGCTTTCATATCTGTTTAATGTACTCTTAGGTTCATTTACTTATCTTAGTGTAGATTTGAAATACAGAGGTTTAGATTTTGTATAATATAAATAACTATCAGTTTTGTAAAGTTATATACACAGTATGTTTGGGTTTGATATTCTCTAATTATAATCGAGTCTGAGTTATACCAATTTTAGTACATTTATAAGATTAATGAAAATATTATTTGTATATAGAGTCC
>JAQGCF010000497.1:0-10034 GCA_034699405.1 Hermanniella punctulata | reverse complement strand
ATCTAAGTCTACTTAATGCCACTCTGGGTTAGCATCACTTTCTTACAGTTCATTTTGTACAGTCTATTCAGCTATTATTTGTTTGATACTCAATAATATTAATTCAAATTTTTTTTTGATAATAACTTTTTGAATATTTTATTGTAAAATCAATTTCACATTAAAATTATTTTTTAATGACTTTGAAATATTTGATTATTAATGAATTCTATTATTATTTATATAGCCTTCACATGTATTAAAATGATTTTCAAATAATGATCAGATGTTTATTGACTTTGAAAGCAAGAAAGCATGACATTAATGCATGAAAAACACTTTAAAATTTTTGAAAGAAGTTTTAAAAAATATAATGAAAATATTTTCACATTTCATTTAACCAAAAAGCAATCCTACCCATTAATAAAAGGCTAACATGATTATGGTTAAAGACTATTAAAATGTTAGATTTTCAGTAATCATTTCAAAGTTTTACAGAAGTTTAACCATTAGACTCTGTTAAACTAAAATATAGCCCTACACCGGAACGCGATTCCTAAAATTTCTAATCCCAATACAAGCGCTGCAAAAATATCAGCACTTCTGGCTTTTCAAGACGTTCACTTAATAGTTGAATCAAATGAAAGCACAATAAATCGGAATAAAAACAGAAAATTGTTGATTTAATAGGTGTACGGATAACGAAAGAGTTATTATGAATTATAACAAATGTACCTGTACATATAAGCAAAATTAAGAGTATTTCTTAACATTAAAAATATTTCATATAGTATTTCATATGACATTAAAGGTTTTTCGGGATTCCTAAGCAAATTCCGATCCCTACGGTCCTATTAAGTTCAGTTCCCGAAAATGTAGGTCTACTAAAATTTTTACATAAATAATTATACAATCCGTACAATAGATTAAATATCAAAAAACAAAACTATAAAAACAATTAAAATAAAAAGTGAGTTAAATTAACAAATTAAAGAATAGATTATGCAATTAATATATTATTTCATTTGTATAATAAATATTTTCATTCATGTATGAATTGTCGCAGTTTATAAATTTATTGTTTATTTCTTATTAATCATTATTTGAATACATTAAAACTGAAACTGAACTCATTAATGTAAACTTACCGTTCGTATACCCTTTGATTAGTATTCACTTCAAGTGGATCGAAAAAATTATGTGAATCAGAGCTTAAGAATTGAAAAACTTGTTAACAATGTTAGAGAAAACAGACACCGATAGACATAATAAACACATAAATTAAAATTTGTTTTCTATTTATTATGAAAATTGGATTTTGATTAAAATTAATAAAACAAAATTAGTTAATGCTATGCGTTCTGAATCTTATTGTCTTTAAATGCAAACAAATTAATACAGTTTGGAAATAATTAGTATTTTTAATCCATTCAATGCAAATTCAAGACATGTAAAGAATTAGATACTGTATGTAATGTAGAGAAATGCTTTACAAGAATACAAATATTAATGACTTATAGTAAACGGTATTTTGCAATACAGTAACTTTAATACAGTAAAAACCAATAAAATGAATTGAATTAATTAGTTTTGACTAAAATTGTTTATCATTTACGTTAAGTCTGAATTTCATTAAAAATCAATTCAAAATTTTATTGATTTATTTTTGTTTATTTTCATTGAATGATATAAATTGTAAAATCCCTTAATTGCTGTAAAGAATATTTTGAGGTCAACTCATTTAATTTGGCGATAAATTTTGTTAATCACTGCAAAAATCTTAATGCAAAACAAAGAATAAAATTATAAAGATATGAAACATGAGTTCATTCAGAATTTATTCACTGATTGACTGTATTATGTAATTATGTAAAATACAAACAAATTGTTATCAATTTTTCAATCGAGAATAGCTATAAAATTATTAAAATTAGAAATATAGCGATAAAATCAGCGAATATAATAAAATAATTAATTTTCATTAACTCTTTAGTTTATTTTGATTCATTTGAGTACTATTCAGAAAAATAAATAAAATTTGTAAATTTAATGCAAATATTGAAACTTTTAAAGTTCAAAAATAGTTTTGTTTATAAAAAAATAAGCGGAAAAACTATAAATATAGTGGTTTTAAAAATGTAAAAAATAAATTTCTACAAGAAGTGATACTGTAGGTGATATACAAATTAACTTAAGAGCAAAGCATGACTCTCGTGAAAGATTAACTTAATTAACTAACACAAATACAGTACATTCATCTTTCACAGCTAATATATATTGCGTTTTTGCAAAATATTACGTTAAAGTCATTTTACAAATGCAATCAATTGAAGCACTAATGAGAAATTAAAATATAATATTTATAATAATGTTTAAAAAAGTTTATTAACTAAATAATAATTTAAGAAAAATATTATGATATCGATATTAATACTCACAAATTGGAAACAAATTGAAAAATATCAAACATTTATAGCGTTACGCATTGATGCTGATTGTGAGGGATATTAAAGAGGGAAGAACTAAAAACTCGAAGAGTTATTCGATAATATGAAACATTTTGAAACATCGCAACAACTATACAACACTTTTAAAACTAAAGTTTGTTCAATAAGACATTGAAACGTTTTGACATGAAGTTAGCAAAATGAAGATCAAAACACATAATAACTGGGAGTTTACTGTATTTAAACGCTTTAAATTTCTCAACGGATTTGAAAATCACATCGACTTTAATCGAAGTGCAACAGGATTTTATGGTGTGTATTAAACTAGTTTGATGCAGCGGGGGTGCAAAATACAGCGGGGGTACTCTCAGGTCAAAAACTCGAAATACAATAACGAGACAATGCATGCACTCAATACTGAAGTGAAAGTAGGCTGACTTGAAGCTGACTTGTGTGAGATTCATTGCCATCTGCACATAGGCTGCGAAAAGGTGTGGTTCATTTTTACTTAAAAACTTTTCAAGTTTTACCAGTTCCACACTCATGATAAGCATATATGAAAATCATACTCCAGGCTACAACTCAGATATGTTTGCCACTCATTATTGGCCATTGGATTGTCAAAACTTGAAGTGCTATAACATTCCGCTATATTAGTAACTCATGTGTCAACTTGTAATAAATAAAACTCATAGAAGAGCTACTGTCAGTCACATATTATCTTAAATTCTTAAAGAGTTGTATTCTTACTATACGTTACTACTATCATATCTAAATTCATTTTTTGTTATAACTTATCGCTTAACACATTATTTCCTCAATTCATCTAATTATCAAATCATTTCCGTTATTAAATCATTATTTTATTATCATTTTTAAAGCAATCAGTTTTTCAGTATTAAAATAAAATTAAATGTCATTCGTTTTGTTTATTAATGTTAGAGATATCAATACCATATCCAAAGTTATTAAAACATCTGATTAAAACTTTTATTATTAAATTTGCTTCAAAGAACTACCGCTATTAATAGTTAACAATTAGAACACTTAAAAATATTAAATACCAATTAATTCTTAATTCTTATAATAAATACTATACAACATATGCAAACTATTCATAAAACATGTAATGATTTGTTCAATAAATACAAATGAAATTAATATTGAAATTGATTGTTGTGTTTGAAAAGTATTGATTTATGATTAAATATTTCCTCATATTTCTGCATGAGTTGGGCTTTATTATAATTAAATATTAATTAGTGCTCTAAATATAATATATATAACGAAAAAGTGTCAAAACATTCGTAATCATTAGAATTTTAATTACCAGTTCTTATGAGATAACTTACAATAAGATTTTTTGAATGCAAATAAATAATATTAATAGTTTAATGATTATAATTAATAATAAAAATACTTTCAGTTTAAAATTCATTTAATGTTAATAATATAATAATTTTCATCGAGTGCTTCAAGTGTTACATCAATTTCTCTTAGGAATTAGTTAACTTATACGACCGGCTAATAAAATAAGGGAACAGTTAGTGTGTACACTGTAACTAACAGTCATATTTTAAAAATATAAAATATGGTCTTAAAATCTATTTTGTTTTTACTTGTGGCTAAAATACTGACTCTAAAAACTATGCGATAAAATAATAATTCAAATAATGAGATTTGAAGACAGTTTAAATATAGTTTGAATTATTTGAAAATAATTTCTTTATAACTTTCATAATTTTATTGTAAATAATTTGTAAAAAAGTTTAGAAGGAATATCTGTTGAAAATATGCATTTCTAAAACAAAAATCTTCAAAATATACTTAAATTCTTACGTCGTTTGCAATATATGGTAAATATTTTTAATTTTATATCACTTTTGTTGAGCCGTTTAAATATTAATAAATAAAAATAATATATATTATTCTTACCTGAATTGAAATTTGTAGACAAATCCATTAGAGACTCACATCTGAGTGATGTTTTCGCACACTTTTTATTCATAGTCTTATTTTCGGTGAAATTATTGCTTAAAATTTCGTTTTTCTTTCTCTCAGAAAATATTCTGGTTTTAGATTTTTGTACGATTTTTGAGTTTTGTATTTTAATTGGATTTTGAGAATTAGTTTGTTTTGATGACTCGTTCTTAGTATTGATGGTTGAGTTAATTTTTGTGACGGGTCGAGGAATAAGACTCGGCTTCTTATCGGGCATATTATAGGCAGCGTATAGAGCGGGCAAATTGCCGTATGATTTAGACTTTCGTGGCTTAACTGACGGCAAACGTCGCGGTATTAATGACATCGGAGGCGAATATTTATTAAGATTAATCGATTGCAATGACTTTTCCTGTTCAGCAATTCTTTTACTTGTCTTCATTTCATTACATTTCTTATTGCAATCAATTGAATCCTCTTTTGTATTGCACTTCGATTTGTTATTCTTTTCAGTACTGCTTTGTTGTTCTTTAAGTGATTCCATTTTTATCTCATATTCCACTAATTCTTCGAGAGCTTCTATTTCTCTATTCAGATCATCGATGTCTTCAAAAAGATCAGTTTCATTGTTAAAATTAGTGTTTACTTTATTGTTGGTTTCATTAGTTTCGAACAAACTCTCATTTAGTTTTGATTTTTCCAATTCTTGCGAACAATTTATTTCGAAAGTATTTGTATTTAATTCATATTTTATGGAATCGTTTTTGTTTTGGAATTCTTCAAAAATTGGTTCAATTTTAGTAACAGAGGATTCAATAGATTCGATGCTATAATCATAACTATTATTGAACTCATTTGTGTTCACATTGTCTGTTGTATTAATGATATCTTCATTTGTCTCAATCTTAAAATCGTAGTCACATTTGTGTCTATCTTCCACTTCATTGGGTATATGAGTAATGTCTGGGTTTACTTCATGAGAATGAGAAGAAATGGACTGATTTTCTTCCAAAACATTTGGTTGTGAATCGAAATCAATTTGATTTAGAGATAAATTCAATTTTGTTGGCATTTCTTTCAAAAACTCCAAATCCTTGGAGTTATTCGAATCAATTTGTTTATTGGAATTATTGGAGAATTCTTCGGGAGGAACAATGATTTGTACGTTTGGTGTCATTTCATTCGCATTTAAAGCAATGCTTTGAACTGTGGTTTTGTTGGAAACACTTGGAGTAGAAGTTTCGCGATATTTATCCATATTATGGTCGCATAAACTCTCGTCAGTTATTTGTCGCAGGTCTTCGTCAGCCATTAGAACAGCAGCCGCTTTGTTAACGAATGCCTGAAGAGCTTCCTTGTGATCCAATTCTCGCTCTAGTTTCTCAAATGGACTCAAAACTCTCCCGACGTCGATGTTTGGAGTCTTTCTATTGACGTGATCTGAAAAACTAGAGTTAGCGGTACTCGTTCTCGAAAACCTTTCTATTATAGTGGAAACACTCGATCCCGTGTCGTCTGATTCCGATTCCATTAACTATAATTTGGTAATCAATTAAATACTAGTCATTAATACATTATAATACATACCATCCTCTCCTCATCCGCTAATAAATCTAAGTAAACGTCAGGTTCTAAAGGAGCAGAGGATTCACTTATCTTATTATCGTCTAATTGTTTATCTTTTTGAGATTTCGTGTCCACAACTTCTTCAAGTAATTGATCGATAATTTCAGGTTTGTTGGCATCGGATTCAATAGCACTGATATTTATCTCGTTGTCCATTGAGTTTGTGTTTTCAATGTTCTGATCAAAGATCTTATGATTGGGCGGTTTAGGAGGCGGTACTTTGGGTCGCCTCGGAGGCAATGGCGGCGGTTGTGAACACTTCTTGCGCGGAGGCCTTTCAATACCGTCACATTCACTATCAGTACGTGTCTGACAATTATAAACGCTCTTTCTTTTTGAAGATAGAATAGTTGTGGCCATTCGTGGAGGTACGGGCGGCGGCACTTTCTTTGGCAAATTGCTTGCACTCACTTTTGTTATACAATTATTACCCGTTTCTGATTGATTAGGACTGGAATTAACGTTTGAATTGAGTTTAATATTAGGCGAGGAATGCATGCAATGACAGGTAAGTTCTCTTTTGACACGTATTTTGATACAAACGGGCGCATCTCTTAACACACCAATACATTCAAGTCTAGTCATAGTGGTTGTAGGCCTGCCATCGATTTGCATGATTTCGTCGCCTTCTTTCAAAAATTCTAAGTATTGTCCGCAAACTTTTGATGCGGGACTCTCTGTGTTAATACTTTGTATGAAAACTTTATTAATTTTTTCGGTGGCATTAATACCCCCTTCGAATTTGAGAGCCATTCCTGAAATTTAAGTTAAGATGTTTTACTATATCTCAAAGTGTCACTCATTTTACAAAACACTTTACCCAAACGCTCTCCCGGCAAGCGGTAGATAACGATTTCTTCTTCAATACATTTGGGATGATTTCCATCGTCTTCTTCTCCTACTTGTAGTACAGTAATGAAGTCATCACTAAAATGATTCTTTGATTCACTCTCTTCGACCTGAACTACAGTCACGTGATTATAGTTTGGAGCTATGAATTCACCGAAACTATTCGGCAAAATATTGCCGCCATTCGAGAGTTGAGCCATAGTAATGCATAGGAACTGTTGTGAGTTATTGTTATAATAAATATAATTTCATCTCCAAATGCATGTGTTGTCCGAAATGAGTGATATGGGCATCAGATTCACGATTCACATGATTGCAGAACTCAGTCAACTAAATAATTTAAGAGAAGTTAGTGTCTGTGAAACACACGAAAACACGATATATTAAAAATAATTAATTATTATTATTGGCAACTCTTCACTGTTTCACTATTGCTCGATATGTTCACTATATTCACTCAAAGTCTACATTTAGTTTGCAATAAATTTTCTCTTTTGTAGACATTGAGGCAAAGATTGAAGATTTTCTTTGGCTACTGAAGTATTCAATACATTCATTGAGAAATGTTAAGATTACGCCTTTTCCATCAATTGATGGCCAATAACCTTAACTTTTAGATTATTTTGTGTGGAATTCAAGCGAGAAGAATAACTATTTTCACAATAATCATAGAATCGATTGACATTTACAACAGTTCAAAGTTTGATATAATTGTGATATTGAAAAATTGAAGTCTCAGAACAGAGAACTCAAATTGAATTGAAAATTGTCGATACATTAAATGCATTAAAATAGAGATCAATGAGATTTTGAAGCAAACATTTGAAACGATAATCAAAAAATAGGATGAGTTATGAGTTAAGTTAAGTTTAGAAATATTTGGTTCAATTTATTAGTACAAACTATAACTACAATATAGTGAACTACTAAAAAATGTATAGATTTTATGAATACGTCATTTTTATTACTACAAATTTTTTCTTAAGTTGTTTGAATAGTTGTTAAACAGGTTGGAATGTGTACTCACCACTTGATATATACCTGAAAATATACATTAGATATACCGCACAGTTATTTAAAACATTGAATTTACTTCCTTAAAGAAGATCGGAGTGAATGTCAACCGGACAGACGACTCAACAAACAGACGAATCTCATTTGATTTGCAATCAATTGGAGAACTAAGAGAACAAGTGATGTCAATGATGTCAATGATGTCAATGGTGTGAATGTTGTCCTAAATTAGAAACTCCCAAATTTCTGCCGTCTCACAGATACGTAACCATAGCTATGAGCATCAAAACAGAGCTATGAAATAGCGGTTTAACACAGGTATGGTATTATACTAAGACAATCAGTTGTGTTCTCTCTTGTGTGACGTTTGGAGAGCTATTATATAACACTAAAATAACCTCATCATTGAGCAAAAACCGGTATATCTTCTAAAGTATTTGGTGGGCCAGCAGACGGAGTGCCCAAACCGCCATTTTTAGGGCTTAATCTCTAGCAAACAGGTATTTAATCGATTATTAAATCATTTAATTTTAATGTTATTTCTATTATAATTACTAGAATTTGTTCCAAAAAACATTTTTTCGTTCATTCATTTTGGGCTCAAAACTAGATCTTAAGACTCATTACGACTCAAAACTCATTACAATTAAAATAAGTTAAACTTCTTTTAAAAGCAAACTTCAATTAGTTTTAATTTTTAAAAATATCAAAATTGCAATAAAAAGCAAAGTATGTAATACTTATTCAATAGTACAGTAGTTCTTATCGTTAAGAGTTGAAATGGAATCTATAAAATAAGCTCTCCTTCAGTGCCTACTCTGTAGTACATCTCATTATGTCGTTATTTGATTGAAAAATAAATAAAATATTAAATATTCATTAAATTATAAATAGGTAATACCCTTAGGTATACAATACCTATTTAGAGTCAAATTAGGCTAAACTATACTCACGAGTAGGTCTTTGTTAAACATAATTGCGAACTAAAATGATAGCAAACATTGTTTGGAAATGATTGTCAAAATGTTTTGTCTAAAGCGTCGAAAGTGTTTAAATTCTAAACAAAGTCTACTCTTTTGATGGATTTTCCCACAGAATAAACATCAAAATAATTAATAAAAGTATTCATAATATTGAGACAAACGTTGAATTAGAAAAGAATGAAAACATTTGTTAAAATCACTTTATTATATACGTTAGAATCGGTAATAAATTTACACTAATATTATTTGAAACAAACTTTTGACTCATTTTAATATCTAATTAAATAATTAACAGAATTTATTAAAATAGAAATCGTTTAACAGTTCATTAAAACCGATATTCGTTTTACAGAAAAGTATTGCAAAGAAATGATTGGATTTGAAACAAAAATTACATAAAAAATATTAATTAAATCAATCAATAATTTAATTGAAAAGTAAAGAAAAATAAACTTTAATTCTATTGAATGGTTAAGATTTAAGACCTGATTGAAAGAACTTTTGTTCAAAACTTTTTGAGGAATTCTTCGGCAGTAATCCTGGCTCTGGCATTGATCGCGAGTTTCATTTCATTAATTTCTTTATCAATTTCTTCCATAAAATGAATAATAAAATCAATGATTTTGTATCTAAACATCGATTCGGTGTGAAAATTGGTTATAAGGAATGAGATGTCATAACCGGTTTCGATACCATTATGAGTATCGTTACTGTTATTGTTAACAATTAGTTGTTTTCGTTGGGTGTCATAAGTAGTGACTGGTTTTCGGCGGAGAATAACGAAGTTGTCGGCTCTCATAGCCATAAATCGGGTGAACTTATGGCATAATATTCTTTCGATATCGTCCGCTTGTTTTATGCAAATCGAAATCCGAACCGAATTAATGCTCGACTCAATCAATACCTTCTCCTTCTCATTACGACTGATTACAACTGAGTTTAGTATTAATTCTTTACTACTTTTAACTTCAATTTCCGGTTTATTATGTCTTTCGACGACTTGTGAATTGAAGTCAACCAAACAAATGGCCGCTTCCAGTGTTCGCCGAACCGCCAATAAGTATGGACGCAATGTCGCAGACATTATCACTAAAGGTCTGACAACTAGAGGTATGACAGGAAGTATTGATTAATAATTTCTTTTAAATACAATAAACAAATGGTTTTTACTTCAAATACAAATCAAATGTTTTCT